>JAULKK010015602.1:0-10068 GCA_032355705.1 Rubia peregrina
CATATTAATGGTCAAACATGTTTCTTGAAGACCGTGAAAAAGATTCTGTGAAGCTTATGCTGGGACGGAGGGAGTATATACACATATATATTGGAAAATCCAATTAAACATATAATATAAAATAACAAAATATTCGGATATTTTTATAAAATGATAGGGTACTTTTGATAAAAATATGTATGCATATTATTTAACTATTATATAAGAAAAATCTTGTTTTAGACCTACTAACTGCTAAATGAGGACATTTTATAATTAGTGAGACTAATTAGGTTATTTAATTTTAATTTATTGCAATGAGAAACACATAATTATGATAACATTTTTACATATAAATAATTCATTTTAAAAAAATTAAATCAAATATTATAAAATAACCAGTTTTTATAGTATTTAGTATTTCACGATTTCTAGCTAAATTAATTATTTCAGTTTATAACCCATGTAGTTTTTCTTAGATGACTAAAGTTTAAATTTTTAAATAAACTTTATTTCAATTTAAACATAAGACACAAAATATACATCATAATATTTTAATTAATAATATCGCGCAACGCGCGATAGTACTCTGTAAAAGTTTTTAAAAATAACTTTTAATTGTGTAATGGTTTGAGTGATAGTGATAATGTATTTGTATATAGTAATTTGCATGTGTATCTTTCACAAATACCTATTATTAAGAATTAATGTGACTGTTAATCCCTAAAATTATGAATAATGAACTATAGTTATCTTTTATTTTCAAACATGTAAACTAATGGTTAGTTAACAAACCTCTTACTATTATATGATAAACATTGTATCCCAGTGTACTACCTTCTCCTAATTTAGACCCCAAAATATATTTTTTACTGTTATTAATATAATTTGGATAAACTTTACAGCCAAGTTATATCGTATATGGGAAATACGTACAAATTATGTGCAATTATTTATAGTTCTAAATCCCACAAAAAAGTGAGATATAAATTATCATTTAATTTAAATATGAATCAAATTAATTTTATCACTAGACAGATCGTTCTTACTGTATCACAATATTGTGTACGAATTAATCATTACTTTTTTTTTGACTCCACTGCAAAATTTTGGGGACTCAAAATATATTTTTATTGTTGCCATGTAAAATAATCACTTAAACTTAATTGTAAAAATATTTTAATTATTAATTGTCATTATTTAAATAATTATATATAATTTTTTATGAACTCATTTTTACCTAAAACGGGGCCTCCAAATTTTTGGAGATGGTCCTGTTCGTATCGTATGAAAGTATTTCTAAATTTCCAAGTCAGAAAAGGCCCCGAAGAATATGTATATATATAAGGATATAACGCAACTCTAACACTATATTAAATGGAGTCCATTTTTTTCAAAACCGTCTCATAGTAAAACTAAGGGATAATTAGTTATTGCAGCCTTAGTAAAACCGAGGCTGCAATCATATTTTCCTAGAAATTCTCCTCTCTCACCTCTCGCCTGAGGTGTCATCGGAATTCACTACTAGTTTCATCAACAATTCTTCCTCTCTCCATTGCTACTATCTCCATCAAGTTTCAGCGTCGTCGATTTCTCATATTTCTGATGGAAGACGACGTCGTCAAATTCTCCAGAGATTTGTCATAGAAGATGTCGTCGACTTTTTTGGGCGAGGTGACGAGATGGATTGAAAGAGACAATAGGGTTGATCAAGAGTGAGATGAAAACGAAGGTGGTAAAGGCACCAAAGATTTCCACTGGCAATGGTGGATTTCGTAATCGCAAAGATGATGGTTTCCATCGAAGGAAGCTTCAACACACCATGGGTTGGGTTTCACAATTGACCGGGTGAGCAGGGGAATATTGTACCAAATTTTGCAATAGGACGGATGAACAAGTGAAAGATTGGGGTGATTTTAACTTCAAAATTTATTTAAATAAAAACACTTCAATTAGGACAAGCAATTTGATTTGATTTATACACACCTTTGAACAAAGCAAGAGCAAGCATCTTGGCCATCAACATGCAGCTCTTTCCTTTACCACCACCTCTATAGATGAATCTTGTGAGAAAGACATCGTCAAAGTACTGTGATTACCATAAGGATAGGGGGTACGACAGGGGTGAGTGCTACCAGTTAAAGGTGATTATCAAAAAGTGCCTCGGCTAGGGAATGTTCGAGGAGTATATTGATTCTCCTTCACCTAAGAAGTAGGATCGTCCGAAAGAAAAAGAGAAGAGTCGTAGCGACTCAAACCCTAAGAAAAAGGAAAAGAGGCAAGTTTGAAGGGAGGATTGATGTCCCCACAAGGATAAAGATCAATGCCCAACCGAAGATAGCTCATATGAAGGCAAGATAGTAAACATAATAAATGGATCATCTATCATGGTATGTCAAATACATCGATCAAGAACCATAATCGATCCAAACCACTGAAGGATCCTAGAGAAAATTGCATAAGCTAGAAGAAACCATCACATTTTTGTGTGCCAATGTTGTCCCCAACAAGAACCCTCATTGCGATCCTATGGTGATTTTGCAAACATAGGGAATGCCCCTATAAAAATAGTCTTCATTGACGATTGATTGGGGTAGAATTTATGTTTATCAGCTGTTTCAATCAACTAGGCATCAAAAAGCATAAGTTACATATCCTTTATTGGGGTTCATAGGAAGGGCCAATTCCCGATGAGTATAATCAATCTACCCATGGCGGTTGAAGACAAAGACAAAGAAAAGATGGTGATTTGAGTGTTCGTCATCGTAAACGCTCCGTCATCAAAAGTATACATGACCCTAGATGAATCGCGTTAAAGCCATTTGGTCGCCCTACTATCTGGTGCTAAAATTTGAAACAGAGAAGGGCATCATTTTGGTAAGAGGAGATTAAGAGATGGCTCAGAAGTGTGTGATGACAGATGGGAAAAGGCTCAACAAAATTAAGGGAGTCAACTCTATTCATGGATGCTATGACATGGGAGAGAACGATTCCATCTCGGGAGCACCACCATTGAAAACATCTATGCTTGGTCAGGTATTCTGTATAACTACACATATTGTCAATTGGGTTTTTATATTAGGGAAGCATGAGTTATACTTTCAGAAAACTTCAATACAGTTTCCCTACTTCCATTGAACTCTTTTATGCCTAGAGCACCAAACAAATCAGGAAAGGACAGGTGACTCGGCTAAGGCAAAAATAATTCTTCAATTATGGATATTCATTAAGTAAAAGTCGATCTCATACCTTTAGAATTGACAATATCCACAATAAACCCGTGTTGCACAGCTAAGGCGTAGCTTTCCCAACAAAAATGAGCTATAGGTTGAACACACCCTTTGTTTTTATTCCCAGAGAGTATTTCATCCCCAAGAAGAACCATGGGGCTTCTCTCATTGTAATATGATGCCTTGGGGGTCGTTCACCCAAAGAGGAACATTAGGGCCACATATTTTTAATATAATTTATGTTCAGATTGCATATGATGTCTCCTATGCCTGGGATCCCACCAAAGGATAGCAAATCTATAACAAAAAAGATGTCTCATCATAATAAAATCTCCAATGAATGAAATCCCATACAAGGATAGCCATTTTACAATAAAGAGACACCTCATTAAAAGAAGAATCCCCTACACAAATTTCTCCCAAATGGATCAAAAAGTCTCCAAAGCCACTAAACTGTTCTCCAAGAAAAATCTCCCCAATAGATGACAAACTCCTTAAAGCAAACGAACATATATCTACAATGAAGTTCTCCCTAAGGGATGAAAAACTATGTAAAGTGGATGAATCATTCTCCATAATAAGTTCTCCCTATGGGATTAAAAACTCCCTAAAGTACTTCACTGTCATTATCGATGGTCGATGTTCAGCCTATGCACTACCAACTTTGAAGGCACTCCCTTAAGGTTAGAAATATTCCCTGAAAAAAAGTCACTATACCTATCGAGTAAGACCTTAAACTTCTCCCTTACATCTTCCGGAATCAACTTCTCAACAGGCAGTGTACCCAAACTCGAATAGCAAACCGTTATGTATCAGCAGGACCAACTTTCCCATGTATTGAGGCTACATTTCACGCGTCTTTCACTCCTGTAAGATTACAACTCTTTGCTACTGTGTGGTCTCCTCAAATGGCTTCTATTCCTTTTTCTATTGGGAACTTCATCATCAAGTGATATAGGGACCATACATCTCGAGCTTGACGCATCCACGAATGGCCAAGAATTATGTTATACGGTGAATAGGTATCGATGACTGCAAACGTACAATTTATTGTCACTCATTTTTTCTCCATCCGCTACCCGTAATGACAAATTGATTTCCTCCAATGGAAACACGGGTTTACCCGTGAATCCTAACAACAACGAAGTGGACTTTTTCAAGTTGTTGCAACCTATGTCCAGTTGATCAAAGCAACATGCAAATATCACTTTGATGTCACTCCCATCATCTATAAATAACCTCTTAATTAAATAATTTCCAACAATTGTTGAGATGGCCATAGGATCTGCATGCGGGGTCTGCTTATGGACCGCATCTTCTTCTAAAAACTTTACTCATATTCTCATAATCGCTTATGTAGGGGCTCCCCAGCAGAGACGTGGAGCGATTTAGCCTTCGTGATCATGTTCAAAGATCTTTCACCAATGATACCATTAATAACATTGATCGCCCTATGAATCACCAGGTTTTCCTCATTTTTTTCTTGAATGCCACCCTAGTTGATAACGAGGCCCCTCATCCTACCTTCCCTGGCCTGGATCTCGAGGCCCTCTGTTAATCCTACTTCCATTTTTCTGCTGGCCCATTCGATACGAATACTAAATCCGTCGATCATTCCTTGGCCTCTGAGACCCTCCTAGATCTCCATACTGAGTTCCCAAGCCTTGGAATCAACCATTCCTAGCACACCTTTCAATCTCCATCTTCAAATAATGACAATCATTTGTGTCATATCCATAACCCCTATGGTGGTCACGGTACCTGTTCGAGGCTCACCCAGCTTTCATAGCTGTATTTGAATCCCTCATGGGCGGAGGTGGCCTAAATAATCCTTGATGTATACTGAAAGTTTGTGCTGGGGACCTAGCCATAGGCGTATAGCTCTCAAAACTTGGCCTAGTTGTTTCAATGGGCCTTTTTTCACGGATGTCATTAATCTTCCCTTTCTTATCAATCAAGCTTTCTTTCTTCCTCTTGGCAGCTTCCCCAATCTTTGAATACTGCTCCACTACCTCCTTAAGCTTTTGCAAGGTTCGAGGGGTGTTGATACTTAACCTTTTGTACAACTCCAAATCCTGCATTCCTAGCAAATACCCTTGAATCGCCTCATTTTTTGTAGTTTCCACTATTCCTAAACTTTCATCCACATACCGGTGATAGAAATCCTCTGTAGTCTCTTCTGACTTCTACTTAGTTTGGTAAAACTCTAGCAAAGTTTTGGTGAACTTCTTTTTCTGAGCATACTGACTCAAAAGAGCCCCACTGAAATCTCGATAGGAATATAAAGAACCCCTTGGTAACTTATTGAACCATTCATGGACTTTCCCTCAAAGGTAAATCCCTACAAGCTTTCATGTCAACTTTTACTCAAAATCCCTCGAATTCATAAGCCTTAGGAATATCATAATGAAATCTCGAGGATCCAAATCCCCGCTATATGTAGGAAGCCCCTCTGGAGGTTTTAAATCCACTAGCCATCGAATTGCAGTTATCATTGGGCTAAAAGGGGAACCTGCTGCATGTCTCATCGGCCTAATCAATCTATCCAACTCTTTTTTAGCGAATCTCCAGTATCTCGTTCTAACCCTAATGGATCCCTAGACGGGTTCAACCCTACATTGGATTCTCAATATGGAACCTGATACATGGACTGAGAACCCATGTAACCAGGATGTACCCAAGGCTCCATGGCTTCCGAATACATCGGAGGTTGCCCATAAATGCCATAAGATACTTAACTAATCGTGGGATTCTGTAGTCATGCACTACCATATCCTTGGATCCCCATGGAAGACACCATTCCATATCCAGTTTCAGCTCCCGTAAAAGTAACAGTTGGGACTATACACATTGAAGAAGGCATTGGAGAATGATTCGGGAAAAGGGAGTTGAGATTGTGGCTAAGGTACCTACCCCTGCATATCTAAGATAAGGGAATGCCAACATGGGTGGAGACACAGGCCTCACTGGCATCTCCATAGCTACCAAAGATGCACACCCCTTGATATACCCATAAGTATCGAGGGAGAAGTAACCTGATATTCTGGTGCTGCTAGCATTTGAGCCACCTATGCCAAATTCGGCAGTGAACCAACCACTCTCATGCCTCGATTTGCCTATAAAGTCTGTTCATAGGCCTCGACGTAAGAATCACCGAAAACTTCTATAAAACGACTATCTCTCTTGTCATGTGAACCAATAGTTATGTTTTGCACATGTCCTGTGTTCCTTACACCAGGCTCCAGATTTACCTCTGGGTACCTCGGGGACCCTGCCACATCGGCTCGAGGGGCCTCGATGGGCACTGGATTAAATCCGCTCGAGACCTGCACTGTCTCATATTCAACAATTGAGACTTGCTCATTCCGAGATCAACTGTTGAGACTTGCAATGACTCACGTTCAACATTCTGCGACGTTGGGGGGATTATCCATATTGTTCTTTCTCCTGTACAGGGATTGTACCTCGTCACCATTGCCTATTCCCTTCAACCTCAACCTCTCACTCCTTCGAGTAGCTGTAAAAGTGGACATAAACCAAGAAACTCGAATCTAACTTAATCGGTCCCACTGGGAGTCCCAATTGATGCATCTCAAAACTGATCAAGCTGCACTGTCGAGTCCCTTGATTATGATCTGCAAAGAAACAAGTCTCGGGAAGTTATAGGGGGAAACACTCTGATGTTTAAGTCGGAAAAAACTGTATGATTACCATATAAAGTATAATGGATCTAAAATGTGCACGTGCCTTGTATTTATACATGTATAACCCTAGTAGTATTTGTCTTCTACTATACCTCTTAATTGCCATTAAATACGGTAATCAGGGTTGACCGCATTCAATGCTTTTATTGGGCTAAAATAGGCCCAATAAACTATTTGGGCTTATTGGATCAAACCGTCATCATTAGGATTATTTTGACACTTTCTCATTTTAAAGGATTATATTGATACTTTGAACCTAAAATTAGGATCATTTTAACGCTTTGCTCTAATTAAAATTGTACCGATTACTGTGCAATGGAATAAATAATGCCATTTGGGGTGGAATGGGGATATATTACCCTTATGAGTGTGCACATTGTGGCCTCTTGACCTAGCTCCACCACTACCTGTTATCAGTTTTATGTGAATGAAATAAGTACACTTTTTTGGGCACCAACTCCTTATCATTTGAATAATTAGTATGAAGTAGGCTAACTATAATCGTTCATTGGCCCGGGACTACATGAACGTGTCTCCGTGGTGTGCCCTTTCATCATAATAATTATGTAAATAATGTTAAATGTCCATTTTGATAGTAAGAATAAATCGGAAGTCTCAGTAAAGTTGGTTTATCCATAAATTTATGGATAGGTAAAATTACTTTCTACCTTAAAAATTATAAAAAAATTAAAAGAAATTATATTTATAAGTTAAAATAATTAATAATGTGTATTTAAATGTGAACATATAAAAAATCATAATATAAAATTATATTTTAAATGTTTTAAATTTATTGTGTAATTTAACATTGCAATTTATAAGTGAAAAAATACATTCCAATGTCCATAACTTAAGGATATGCAACCTTTCAGAAGATCATCTCTGAATAAATTAAATCAATCTATCTATATATCTGTGTGTGTGTATATATATATATATATATCATTAGAGCATACACAAGATAATCACCAATAGACATATTATAGAGTTTGACTTAAAGGCATATATAGATTCTGAAAAAGAAAAAGAAAAAAGAAACACTAATTACAAGGCAACTTTACAAACCTTATTTATTGATCCATATGTTAAGCATAAATACACAAGATCATAGATATACACAGAGAGTTTCATATATATTCACATGAGCCCTTTGATATTCTATGTTTCCCCAAATTTTACAAAGGACTTCAACTAGTATTAATTTCCACCTGGGGTAATTACATCACATATGATCATCAAATCTTAGGATGCATGAGATGGGGTGTTACTCTCTAGTAAATGGTTGGTGTGGAGACCTCCTAAGAAACAGAGTTTCACATGACAACCTTCCAAGAACTAGAATCAATTTCATACAAAATCACTAATTAAAGCCACTAATTGAAAACTAATTGATGAGGCTGGACATGATACCTTGTTTTTAGTAGCATGTACACTTAACTAGTTTTGAAAAGCTACTTAGCATTCTCTCTGTCCCATAATAAGAGTTTTGTTTGTAACACTGTTTTTAGTATCAGAAACACGTCTCTCATATTTTTAGAACAAATGAACATTAATACTATATTGTACGTACTGTACATAAGGTGACACTTTTTAAGATGATTTAGTGGTGGTAGTACTCCAATTGTTGCTTCCCATCTCCAATGTGTTCATCATATTTGAGATCTCCATGTCATTGAAAGTAGTATCATCAAAGCCAAAGTCATGAACCCCAAAATCTTGACAGTCCAGAAGCCAAGAGAAATCCTCATCCAAAAATGGCATCATCCCACAGTTATCATCTGGATTAGTGGTGCCATTGGTACTCCAAGGGGCAACATCAGCTTCATCATCTAACAAGTAGCTAATCAATGGATCATAATCAGTACTTATAACACTATCCATCAAACTCATGGATTCCTCGGTTGATGAATTTTCCCCAGGAGAACGCGATGACAAGTTATGATCCTCTGAAGTACTAGTCATGCTAGTAATTCCACCATTTGATTCGGGTAACTCGAGAAATTCAGATTTTTTATCCCAAAATTTTGGTGTTGTTGTTTCATCATCTGTTGGCTTGTTTGTGTCCTTCTGGAGCGGTTCATGTGTAACAGGATCAATACCCATCTTGATCAGCTTTTTCTTGATGTGGGTGTTCCAATGATTTTTAATCTCATTATCTGTTCTTCCTGGCAGTCTTGCAGCGATTTTTGACCACCTAATCAAGATTAAAAATTTTGAAGTTATTTTTTGCAAAATTATGTATGCATGTAAAGTAAATTGATTAATCATGATTCCCACTAATGCAAGAGAAGAAAAAGAACTTGAATTTGAAGCCAATGATGAGCTGAATAAACTAAGATTTTTTTGACGTTTTCTTATACTACTAGAGCTGAGTGACCAACAAGTCTCGTGTTGTTGGATTGAAAGTGAGATTTTAATTTGTTAGCTAGCTACATAGAGGTGTGTCCTATAATACTCTAATTGATTGCTTGAAAGTTTCAATTTATATATTTGTTGTGTACCACTAACAGCACCTTTTTTCAACTTAAGGACAACGTCAGGGACAGCCATGATTCCCACAGAAATTATAATCCTGACCCATATGTAGTATATTCATGTTGAAACTATGGAGGAATTAAAACTAAAAAACGACCTTTTTATTTGTATTTTAAATAAGATGATAGAGCTGGAATATGAATACTGATCGAGTCATGTATTGACTACAAAAGAATCAGAAGGAAAAGTCACCAAACATTAAATCTGTAAAAATACAATACTTTACTTTTTTTAAAAAAACTTATTAAATTAAGATTTTTCCTATTTGTGCTTGTTACCAACTTTCAAGGTAAAGATAACAAATGTTTCTGAAAAGTGAAGAAACAAAAAGGATGCTTTTAACCACTTGTCCAACTTTTCAAGTTAAAAGGGAAAAAAGGTAATACTTGTGCAAAATATGAGGTAGTACGTGTCATGGGTAGGGATGATCATGGGTCTAGGACCCGACCCAGACCCATTGGGTCGGATATGGGTCTAAAAAATTAGACCCGTCGGGTCCGGGTCCGGGTATGAGTCTAGATTTTAAGATACGGGTCCGGGTCCAACATACTAAGACCCAGACCCGACCCAGACCCAGACCCGTAGACCCATATAAACCTAACTATATATAATTTTACCCA
>JAULKK010015612.1:0-10068 GCA_032355705.1 Rubia peregrina
TGAAATATAAAATGTGAAAAATGTTGCACCGTTTTAAAAGGATGGTTTATACTCTTAGAAATGTTGCCATACACAATGTTCAAAGGCTATTTAATTTATGGAACTGAATCTACTATCCAATACATTGAGTTGGGACAACCGTTTTCCAACATATTGTTGATGGATCTCACAAATACATGACACCTTAGCATGAAATTGTATTATGTCATTACAAGAAAAAAATAATTCAAAACCCATGTAGTTAGATGGAATTTGCTGAAATTGTTTGGGAGTTTATAATCGAGAGATCATTATCCTTAAAATGAAAACTAATTTGTTTGACATTGAATATTAATGATTCTTTGGAAACAAGCTAGAATTGATCGTTCTCTTCAGGTGATTAAGATAATTAACATATTTCCGGATATTAAAGATCTCCACCATTTGGAAAACCACTTGAATTGAAAGAGAACCTTCACCAGATATAGAGATTGAATATCAATGTTCATTCTTGTGGGTGATAAAAAATTGATTGGATCTTTATCATATACTCAATAAATAGTTATAATTGTGATGGATACATATGTTTTTTTAATAAAAGTAATAAAGTTTTTTAAAACTTCATAGATAAATTAACTTCAAATAAGTTTGTGCGATATATGCATGAGTGCAATCGTGCGTTATCAGTTAATAATTGGGCGAAAAACTAAAAGTCAAGTAATAAAATGGATTGAATATTAACTATCCATTTACTTTTGGTATCGAATGGGATTGTGCGGCGTTGTGCCATTTATGTGTCGTTTAAACTATTCACCAACTCAAATATAGGCACGTTAAGGCAATCATTACTAGTAGTAAGTTTAGAATATATAATGTACAAAAATGTTTCATCATTTTAAAAGGAAGGTTTATACTCTTAGAAATGATGCCATACACAATGTTCGAAGGCTAGATGCATTGAGTTCGGAAAGCCTTTACCAACATCAAGCCATAGGCAGGCTCCGCAACAATCTTACTTGGAGGTCTATTAAAGATGATATCCTGTAGATGAGGCTCACTAAAGCAACTCTTGCGCGAATGTTCAAACTGACCACATCTTGAAAGTGTACGTCTGACATAGGCTAAATCAGCATGGTATTAAACCATTACAGGAAAAATAATAATTCAAAAGCTTCGTAGTTAGATAGAATTTCTTGAAACAGATCGGGAAGTTTTATAATTGAGAGAACATTGTCCTATAAATAAAAACTAATTTGTTACACCTGGGATCTTAAATAATTCTTTGGGAAATAAGCTAGAAGTGACCGTTCTCTTCAGCTAATTGGGAAAAATAACTTACTTTCGGTTATTAGATATCTCCACCATTTGCAAACGCACTTGAATTGGACGAGAACCTTCAAGAGATATAGAGATTGAATATCAATGTTGTTTCTTGTGGGTGATGAAACATCGATTGATCTTTATCATATACACATTAAATAGTAATGATTGTGATGATACATATATTTAAGTTCAAAGTAATAAATTTTTTAAAAAATATCATAGATAAAAATAACTTAAAACAAGTTTGTGCGAAATATGCATGGGTGGCACCGTGTGTTATAGTGCAATAATTGGGCAATAAATTAATGCTCAAATAATAAATAGGATTGAATATTAACTATCCATTTACTTTTGGTATCGAATGGGAATGTGCGGCGTTGTGCCATTCATGTGTGGTCTAACATATTCGCCAAATAAAATCTAGACATGTTAAGGAAATCATTTCAAGTAAAAAGTTTGAAATATAAAATGTGAAATGTGAAAAATGTTTCACCGTTTTAAAAGGACGGTTTATACTCTTAGAAATGTTGCCATACACAATGTTCGGAGGCTAGATAATTTATAGAACATAATCTATTGTCCAGTACATTGAGTTGGGACAACCATTTTCCAACATCTTGTTGATGGATCTCACAAATACATGACACATTAGCACGAAATGGTACTAAGTCATTACAAGAAAAAATAATCCAAAATCCTTGTAGTTAGATGGAATTTTCTGATATTGATCGGGAGTTTAATAATAGAGAGATCATTATCATAAAAATGAAAACTAATTTGTTTGACCTTGGATTTTAAATTATTCTTTGGGAAACAAGCTAGAAACGATCACTCTCTTCAGGTGATTGGGATAATTAACTTACTTTCGGATATTAAAGATCTCCACCGTTTGCAAACACACTTGAATTGGAAGAGAACCTTCACGAGATATAGAGATTGACAATCAATGTTGATTCTTATGTGTGATAAAAAATCTATTGGATCTTTATCATATACTTATTAAATACTTTTAATTATGATGGATACCTATTTTTTTTAAAAATAAAAGTTATAAAGTTTTTTAAAACTTCATAGATAAAATTTACTTCGAATAAGTTTGTGCGAGATATGCATGGGTGAAATCGTGGATTATCATGCAATAATTGGGAGAAAATTTAAGAGTCAAATAATAAATTGGATTGAATATTAACCATCAATTTACTTTTGGTATCGAATGGGATTGTGCGGCGTTGGGCCATTCATGTGTGGTCTAAGCTATCCGTCAACTCAAATCTAGACATATTAATGCAATTATTTCACGTAGAGAGTTTGAAATATAAAATGTGAAAACTGTTGCACCATTTTTAAAAGAATGTTTATACTCTTAGAAATGTTGTCATGCACAATGTTCGAAGGCTAGATAATTTATAGAACTGATTCTATTGTCCAGTCCATTGAGTTGGGACAACCGTTTCAACATCTTGTTGATGGATCTCACAAATAGCATGAAATGGTATTTAGCCATTACAAGAAGAAAAAAATTCAAAATCTTCGTAGTTAGATGGAATTTCCTAAAATTGATCGGGAGTTTAATAATGGAGAGATCATTATCCTAAAAATGAAAACTAATTTGTTTGACTTTGGATATTAAATTATTCTTTGGGAAACAATCTAGAATCGATCGTTCTCTTCAGGTGATTGAGCTAATTAACATACTTCCGGATATTAAAGATCTCCACCATTTTGCAAACACACTTGAATTGGAAGAGAACATTCACGAGATATAGACATTGACTATCAATGTTGATTCTTATAGGTGATAAAAAATCGATTGGACTTTTATTATATACTAATTAAATAGTTTTAATTATGAATGATACATATATTTTTTAAATAAAAATCATATTTTTTAAAAACTTCACAGATAAAAAAAACTTCGAATAAGTTTGTGCGAGATATGCATGGGTGCAATCGTGTATTATCATGCAATAATTCGGCTAAAATTTAAAAGTCAAATAAAAAATTGGATTGAATATTAACCATCAATTTACTTTTGGTATCGAATGGGATTGTGTGGAATTGTGCCATTCATGTGTGGTCTAACCTATTCGCTAACTCAAATCTAGAGATGTTAAGGAAATTATTTAAAGTACAAAGTTTGAAATATCAAATGTGAAAAATGTTGCACCATTTTATAAGGACGACTTATACTCTTAGAAATGTTGCCATACACAATGTTTGAAGGCTACATAATTTGTAGAACTGAATCTATTGTCCAGTACATTGAGTTGGGACAACCGTTTCCCAACATCTTGTTTGTGGATCTCACAAATACATGACACGTTAGTATGAAATGGTATTAAGCCATTACAAGAAGAAAATAATTCAAAATCCTCGTAGTTAGATAGAATTTCCTGAAATTGATCGGGAGTTTAATAATGGAGAGATCATTATCCTAAAAATAAAAACTAATTTGTTTGACCTTGGATATTAAATGATTCTTTGGGAAACAAGCTAGAATCGATCGTTCTCTTCAGGTGATTAGGATAATTAACTTACTTTCGGATACTAAAGATCTCCACCATTTGCAAACACACTTGAATTGGAAGAGAACCATCACGAGATATAAAGATTGACTATCAATGGTTATTCTTTTGGGTGATAAAAAATCGATTGGATCTTTATCATATACTAATTAAATATTTTCAATTATGATGGATAAATATATATATATTTTTTAAATAAAAGATAGAAAGTTTTTTTTAAACTTCATATATAAAAATAATTTCAAATAAGTTTGTGCAAGATATGCATGGGTGCAATCGTGTATTATCGTGCAATAATTGGGAAAATATTTAAATATAAAAAATAAATTGGATTGATTATTAACCATCCATTTACATTTGGTATCGAATGAAACTGTGCGGCGTTGTGCCATTCATGTGTGGTCTAACCTATTCGCCAACTCAAATATAGACTTGTTAAGGCAATTATTTCAACTAGAAAGTTTGAAATATAAAATGTGAAAAATGTTGCACCATTTAAAAAAGATGGGTTATACTCTTAGAAATGTTGTCATACACAATGTTCGAAGGCTAGATAATTTATAAAACTGAATCTGTTATCCAGTACATTGAGTTGGGACAACCGTTTTCCAATATCTTGTTGATGGATCTCACAAATAAGTGACATGTTAGCATGAAATGGTATTAAGTCATTACAAGAAAAAAATAATTCATAATCCTCGTAGTTAGATGGAATTTCTTGAAATTGATTGGGAGTTTAATAGTGGAGAGATCATTATCCTAAAAATAAAAAACTAATTTTTTAACCTTGGATATTAAATGATTCTTTGGGAAACAAGCTAGAATTGATTGTTCTCTTCAGGTGATTGGAATAATTAACTTACTTCCGGATATTAAATATCTCCACCATTTGCAAACACACTTGAATTGGAAGAGAACCTTCATGAGATATAGAGATTGACTATCAATATTGATTCTTGTGGGTGATAAAAAATAGATTGGATCTTTATCATATACTAATTAAATAGTTTTGATTATGATGGATACATATTTTAAAAAATAAAAGTAACAGTTTATTTTAAACTTCATAGATAAATAACTTTGAATAAGTTTGTGCGAGATATGCATGGGTGCAATTGTGTATTATTGTGCAATAATTGGGGGAAAATTTAAAAGTCGAATAATAAATGGGATTGAATATTAACTATCCATTTACTTTTGGTATAGAAGGGGATTCTGCGGCATTGTACCATTTGTGTGTCGTCTAAACTATTCACCAACTCAAGTCTAGGCAAGTGAAGTCATCATTTCTAGTAGAAAGTTTAGAATATATAATGTGCAAAAATGTTGCACAGTTTTAAAAGGACGGTTTATACTCATAGAAATGTTGCCATACACAATGTTTGAAGGCTAGATGCATTGAGTTGGGACAACCTTTTCCAACATCAAGCCATTGGCAGGATCCACAACAATCTTACTTGGAGGTCTATTACAGTTGATATCCTGTAGATGAGGCTCACTAAAGCAACTCTTGCACGAATCTTCAAAATGAATGCATCTTGCAAGTGTATGAACGGCATAGGCTAAATCAGCTTGGTTTAAATCCATTACATGAACAAAATAATAAAAAAATCTTCGTAGTTAGATTGAATTTCCTGAAACAGATCGGGATATTTTATAATTGAGAGATCATTATCCTATAAATAAAAAATAATTTGTTAGACCTTAGATCTTAAATAATTCTTTGGGAAACAATCTAGAAGTGACCATTCTCTTCAACTAATTGGGAGAATCAACTTGAAGTGACCATTCTCTTTATCATATACACATTGAATAATAATGATTGTGATGATACATATATTTAAGCTAAAAGTAATAAAAAAATTCTTTTAATTTTAAACTTTATAGACAAAATGACTTAAAACAAGTTTGTGTGATATCTGCATGGGTGGCATCGTGCGTTATAGTGCAATAATTTAATATTCAATTAATAAATCAGATGAATAATAACTATCCATTTACTTTTGGTATTGAATGTCAGTATGTAGCGTTGTACCATTCATGTGTGGTCTAACCTGTTCACCAACTCAAATCTGGACATATTAAGGCAATCATTTCAAGTAGAAAGTTTGAAGACAGTATATACTTTTAGAAATGTTGTCATACACATTGTTCGAAGGCTAGATAATTTATAGAACTGGATCTATTGTCCAATACATTGAGTTGGGACAACCGTTTCCCAACATCTTGTTGATGGATCTCACAAATACATGACATGTTAGCATGTAATGGTATTAAGCCATTACAAGAAAAAAATAATTCAAAATTCTTGTAGTTAGATGGAATTTGCTAAAATTGATCGGGAGTTTTATAATTGAGAGATCATTATCTTTAAAATGAAAACTAATTTGTTTGGCATTGCACATTAAATGATTCTTTTGTAAACAAGCTAGAATCGATTCTCTTAACGTGATTAGGATGATTAACTTATTTCCGGATATAAAAGATCTCCACCATTTACAAACGCACTTGAATTGAAAGAGAACCTTCAAGAGACATAGAGATTAAATATCAACGTTGATTCTTGTGGGTGATAAAAAATTGATTTAATCTTTATCATATACTCATTAAATAGTTATAATTGTGATGGATATATTTATTTTAAATAATAAATTATTTAAAAACTTTAGAGAAAATAACTTCAAATAAGTTTGTGTGATATACGCATGGGTGCAATCTTGGGTTATTGTGCAATAATTGTGCGAAAAACTAAAATTCAAGTAATAAAATGGATTTAATATCAACTATCCATTTACTTTTGGTATCAAATGGGATTGTGCGGCATTGTGCCAATTGTGTGTCGTCTAAACTATTCGCCAACTCAAATCTAGAGAAGTGAAGGCAATTATTTCTAGTAGTAAGTTTAGAATATATATATATATATAATGTGCAAAAATGTTGCATAGTTTTCAAAGGACGGTTTATACTCATAGAAATGTTGCCATACAAAATGTTCGAAGGCTAGATGCATTGAGTTGGGATAGCTTTTTCCAACATCAAGCCATTAAATGGATCCGCATCAATCTTACTTGGAAGTCTATTAAAGATGATATCCTGTAGATGAGGCTCACTAAAGCAACTCGTGGGAGTTTGAATATCAGTGTTGTTTCTTGTGGGTGATGAAAAATCGATTGGATCTTTATCATAAACACATTGAATAGTAATGATTGTGATGATACATATATTTAACCTAAATGTAATAATGTTTTTTTTATTAAACTTCATAGACAAAATAACTTAAAACAAGTTTGAGCGATATTTGCATGGGTGACATCGTGCGTTATAGTGCAATAATTGGGAAATAATTTAATATTCAAATAAAAATTGGAATTATTAATAACTATCATTTACTTTTGGTATTGAATGGGATTACGCAGCGTTGTTCCATTTATGTGTGGTCTAACCTATTCGCCAACTCAAATCTAGGCAAGTTAAGGAAATCATTTCTAGAAGTAAATTTAGAATATATAATGTGCAAATATGTTGCACCATTTTAAAAGGACGGTTTATACTCTTAGAAATGTTACCATACACAA
The DNA here is from genome assembly GCA_032355705.1 of Rubia peregrina. Classification (NCBI taxonomy): domain Eukaryota; kingdom Viridiplantae; phylum Streptophyta; class Magnoliopsida; order Gentianales; family Rubiaceae; genus Rubia; species Rubia peregrina. The sequence continues at coordinate 7,403 of JAULKK010015612.1, forward strand.
TGTTCTAAGGCTAGATGCATTGAGTTGGGACAATCTTTTCCAACATCAAGCCATTAACAGGCTCCACAACAATCTTACTTGGAGGTCTATTAAAGATGATATCATGTAGATGAGGCTCACTAAAGCAACACTTGCGCAAATCTTGAAACTGAATGCATCTTTTAAGTCTACATCTGGCATAGGCTAAAGCAGCTTTGTATTAATCTATTACAAGAACAAAATAATTCAAAATCTTCGTAGTTAGATAGAATTTCCTGAAACGGATCTGGAAGTTTAATAATTGAGAGATCATTAGTCTATAAATAAAAATGAGGTAGACCTTGGATCTTAAATAATTATTTTGGAAACAAGCTAGAAGTGACCGTTCTCTTCAGCTAAATGGGAGAATTGGCTTACTTCCGGTTATTAGAGATCTCCAGTATTTGCAAATGCACTTGAATTGGACGAGAACCTTCAAGAGATATAAATATTGAATATCAATGTTGTTTCTTGTGGGTGATGAAAAATCGATTGGATCTTTATCATATACACATTAAATTGTAATGGTTGTGATGATACATATATTTAAGCTCAAAGTAATGAAGTTTTTTTTTGTTTTAAACTTCATAGACAAAATGACTTTAAATTTTTTTTTGCAATATTTGCATGGGTGGCATCGTGCGTTATAGTGCAATAATTGGGCAACAATTTAATATTCAAATAATAAATCGGAATGAATAATAACTATCATTTGCTTTCACTATTGAATGGGATTATGCGGCGTTGTGCCATTCATGTGTGGTCGAACCTATTCACCAACTCAAATCTAGATATGTTAAGGTGATCATTTCAAGTAGAAAGTTTGAAATATAAAATGTGAAAAATGTTGCACCGTTTTAAAAGGATGGTTTATACTCTTAGAAATGTTGCCATACACAATTTTCAAAGGCTATTTAGTTTATAGAACTGAATCTACTATCCAATACATTGAGTTGGGACAACCATTTTCCGACATCTTGTTGATGGATCTCACAAATACATGACACCTTAGCATGAAATGGTATTATGTCATTAAAAGAAAAATTATTTCAAAACCCATGTAGTTAGATGGAATTTGCTGAAATTGTTTGGGAGTTTTTATAATCGAGAGATCATTATCCTTAAAATAAAAACTAATTTGTTCGACATTGAATATTAATGATTCTTTGGGAAACAAGCTAGAATTGATTGTTCTCTTCAGGTGATTAAGATAATTAACATATTTCCGGATATTGAAGATCTCCACCATTTGGAAAAAGCACTTGAATTGAAAGAGAACCTTCACGAGATATAGAGATTGAATATCAATGTTCATTCTTGTGGGTAATAAAAAATCGATTGGATCTTTATCATATTCTCATTAAATAGTTATAGTTGTGATGTATACATATATTTTTAAATAAAATTATTAAAGTTTTTTTTTAAAACTTCATAGATGAATTAACTTCAAATAATTTTGTACGATATATGCATGAGTGCAATCGTGCATTATCAGCCAATAATTGGGCGAAAAACTAAAAGTCAAGTAATAAAATGGATTTAATATTAACTATCCATTTACTTTTGGTATCGAATGGGATTGTTGCGGCGTTGTACCATTTGTGTTTCATCTAAACTTTTTGCCAACTCAAATCTAGACAAGTTAAGGCTATCATTGCTAGAAGTAAGTTTAGAATATATAATGTGCAAAAATGTTGCACAGTTTTAAAAGGACAGTTTATACTCTTAGAAATGTTGGCGTACACAATGTTCAAAGACTAGATGCATTGAGTTGGGACAGCTTTTTCCAACAGCAAGCCATTAACAGGATCAGCAACAATCTTACATGGAGCCCTATTAAAGATGATATCCTTTAGATATGGCTCACTAAAGCAACTCTTGCGCGAATCTTCAAACTGACTGCATCTTGCAAGTTCATATCTGGCATAGGCTAAAGCACCTTGGCATTAAGCCATTACAAGAACTAAATAATTCAAAACCATCGTAGTTGGATAGAATTTCCTTAAACGGATCAGGACATTTTATAACTGAGAGATCATTATCCTACAAATAAAAACTAATTTGTTAGACCTTGGATCTTAAATAATTCTTTGGGAAACAAGCTATATGTGACCATTCTCTTTACCTAATTGGGAGAATTAACCTACTTCCGGTTATTAGAGATCTCCAGTATTTGCAAACGCACTTGAATTGAAGGAGAACCTTCAAGAGATATAGAGATTGAATATCTATGTTGTTTCCCGTGGGTGATGAAAAATTGATTGGATCTTTATCATAAACACATTGAATAGTAATTATTATTATGATACATATATTTAAGTCAAAAGCATTAAAGTTTTTTTTGTTTTAAACTTCATAGACAAAATAACTTAAAACAAGTTTGTGCGATATCTGCATGGGTGGCATCATGAGTTATAGTGCAATAATTGGGCAACAATTTGATATTTAAATAATAAATAGGAATGAATAATAACTATCATTCACTTTCGGTGTTGAATGGGATTATGCGGTGTTGTGCCATTAATGTGTGGTCTAACCTATAAATGTTAGCATGTAATGGTATTAAACCACGAGGGCTACGTTCTTGGCATTCTTTGGCTTCTTGCAATCACTTGACTTGTGGCCGACAACATTGCAGTTGTAGCACT
>JAULKK010015632.1:0-10068 GCA_032355705.1 Rubia peregrina
TGAATGTAGAATTTTTCTGCACTTATGTTTACGGACATAATGATGTTAGACATGACAGACTGCCATTGTGGGCTGAACTGAAGAGTTATGGAGTGGATTGAATGCTCCTTTGATAATACTTGGTGATTTCAATGAAATTCTGAGTAGAAATTATCATATGGGCGACGTTACTCCAAGTTTGCATCAAATGAAGGATTTCCAGGATACTTGTACTGCATGTGAATTGAGATATGCACCTGCAATTGGAGAACACTTTACCTGGCGTAATGGAAACTACAAAATGAAGCGAAAACTTTATCGTGTGCTAAATATCACATATGGGAGAGGGATGCATGTCGCACCACTTTTCTTCCCGAATCAATTATGTCGAATCATGCCCCATTTTTTGTCTCTATGGTGCAAGAAATTGAAGCCACTAGGAGGCCTTTTCGTTTTCAGAATATATGGATAGCTCACCCTAACTGCAAGAAGGTAGTGCGGGATTACTGGTCCCCAGATGTTCAGGGCTTTAAGCAGTATACAGTTTTTCTTAAGTTATAGAGACTGAAAAACCTTTGAAGGAGCGTGGTATGAGGGACTTTAATCATATCTCAAAAAAGAATTAAAAAAATCAAACAAAAAGTATGGTGATGCTTTAAGCAGCCTAGACACACCGAATGCGTCAACACATGAGATCTTGGAATTGAAAAGACTGAAACATCGAGACCTTCCCATGTACATGGCCGAATCTAGTTTCCTCTCCCGGAAGGGGAAAATAAATTGTCACAATGGCAAATAGAAGGACTAGCTACTTTCATGGTTTGGTAGCAGGCAAAAAAGCTGGAGGCATCTCAGCCATTCTTGATGGTGATAATAGGATCGTTACATCTAATGAGAGCAAGGGTGAATTGTTTGTTGGCTTCTACGAAGGACTATTTGTAACAAAGGTACCTCGGGTTCCCATTGACATGGAGGTGTTAGGATGGGATATTGCACAACATGAAGTTCGTGCGGCTCTGTTTTCTATGTCGATTGATAAAGCTCCTGGACTAGATGGTTATACAGCTACATTTTTAAGAAGTAATGGAAAATTTTCGTTAATGATGTGACAGACTTAATTCTGGAATTTTTTTCAGTCGAAAGAATTACAAAAGAGGCTTAACCATACGTCGGTTGCACTCATTCCGAAGAAGAAGGATAATCTGAAGATTTGTGACTTTAAACCTATTTCCTGCTGCAATGTACTGTACAAGATCATCATAAAGATCATAGCATACAAAATTGAGCTCTTTCTTCCATAGTTTATCGGCCCATGTCAGGTGGTTTTTGTGAAAGGAAAGAAACTATCTGACAATGTGAGCACAGGAATTTGTTCGTGGATATGGAAGAGCTCATTCATAACCCCATATGTATGAGGTGTTTGATACGGCCTCGTGGGATATCTTAGAGGATGTACTGGCTGGTTTTAGTTTTCTGGGTAAACTCACGGCCAGGATTATGGAATGTGTCAGAACATCGACATTTTCCATTGCAGTAAATGGGAAGCTCTATGATTTCTTTAAAGGTGAAAGGGGAGTCCATCAAGGTGAACCATTATCCCCCCGCCTCTTTTATTTGTTACATGCATTAAGCATTTCTGGAGGTTATTGAAGAGAAAGGAGAAATCACAAATTTTTACATATCACTCGAGGTATGAGGACTTGAAGATTACCCACCTAGATTTCGTAGATGATTTGATGTTGTTCTCTAGTGCTGACACAGACTCGGTTTACATACGTATATTAGCTTTGAATGAATTTGAATAGACATCCGGTTTGCCAATTAATTCTGTGAAGTTGTTGTTCTTTGGCGTTGGGATAAAAGGGTACTTAAGCTTTATGGATATTCCCTGGGTCACCTTTCTTGTAAGGTACTTGGGTATCACGTTGGACTCGAGCAAGCTTAAAGTCTTACAGTTTGCACACTACTTGGTAAGGTGGATAGGAAATAGCAAGGTTCATGGGCCACACTCTTTCCTATGTTGGTAAGCTTGAGCTAATCATATCAGTGGTTCATGGCATCGTCGGTTTCTGGATACAACGTCATACAGGTCAGGATAATGGATTCATTGGAGCAATAATGTAAGCATTTCATGTGGGGAGAAAAGAAAATGAAGAAATTATCCATGAAGAGACTCTGCACGCCTAGAATAAATTGAGGGCTTGGCATTTGGGATTTCAAAGTATGGAACATGTCAGTCATAACGCAGCAGTTATGGGACATCCACACAAAGAAATATTTGTTGTAGGTGAAGTTTGTATGTTCTCACTTTTTGCGTGTGGACATTATTTGGTGGATTCTTCTCAGGGATCCTAGTGGTCGTATTTAAGATATGTACTCCCTTTACTTCACTAATCTTTGTGGGCTAAGAGATAAATTTGAGACAGTATTTGGTGAGAATATTAACTTACTGAAGGAGACAATGGTAGCATGGACAAGTTTAGAGAAGTTCACATCTTCTGCTTACGAGCACCTATATAGGGCAACTCATCTTCATTTATATGATATACAAACCTGCTGAGGGAGAGATTTTACAAGACATTGTGGTGAGGCTTCATACCACCTAGATTCTCTTCCATGACATGGCTTGCATCTCTGGGCATAATTCACACTAAAGATAAATACCATGGCAGTGAAGAAGAACCTAAAATTATATATGTTCATTATGTCATTTGGAGGTTGAGAAAAACAATTATTTATTCTTTCAGTCTCAATTTTCTAGGTTATATAGAATAAGGTAAAAGCCTAGATCGGCTTGCCGCGATGTACCGAATCCATTGAAAGTTCTGAGAAATGAATTAGGAGGCATGTGCGAAGCTCAAAATTAAAGAGAAAATTGGGTCTTCTAGCTTTGGTAGCCTCGATTTATCACATCAAGAGTGACAGGAACAAGGTCGTTCAGGAAGGACAACAACCAAATTCAACAAGGGCTTTCAAATTAATTCAGAGAGATTGTTATATAGTACTTAACCGGCTATTCCCAAATGAGATGTTGTTTTGAGTTGCATGACTTGATGACATGGCCTTGTGTATTAACTTATGGGATCACACATTCAAAAATTTCTGATTCAGATTTGAGCGGTATAGGCATACTGACCAAAAGTTGCTGAGAGTGATTTTTAGAGTTTCTTATCCGAATTTGGGCGATACAAGCATACCGACCAAAAGTGGTTGGGAGTTGTTTTTTGAAGTTTCTGATCCTGATTTGGGCGGCATGGTCATACCAAGTCTGGGAGTTGTTTTTGGAGTTTCTAATCCGGATTTGGGTGGTATGATCATACCGCTCAAAAGTCACTAAGAGAGGGTATTGCACACATGGCTAGTCTTCAGGGTTAATAGGCATCAGCAAGTTTCTTGGCTAGTTGTCTTTTGGGTGGAGTCACACGCTTTCCACGGTTATATGCACATTCATGGGCAAGAAATATTCGTGTGTTATAGTCGATGAGGGCAGGAGAGTACCCTATCTTTACTTGGTTGCATGACCATAGCAGTTGGGACATCTGCTTTAATTTATCATTGCACTCAGCTTGGGAGTTGTTAGACTTTAGCATGGAGAAGTCTAATGGATGGATCTTACTTATGATTTGATTGGTTCGTGGGTTAGTAGACTAGCGAAAACAAAATCTATTAACCCATTGCTATTTGTTACTTGTATTTGACGGTCTAAGAGTCATTAGATTTCAACATCAGTGAGGTTTAATGGCCATTTCTTACTTATTATTTGATGGTCCATACTTGATTTGAGTCGTGGGCTAGTAGACTAACAAAAACAAAAGCTATTAATCCATTGTTTTTTGTTACTTGGTTTTGACGGTTGCTCGATTTGCATGCACTGCACTATAATAATGTAGAATGGTATATGGCTATCCATTTTCCTAAACGGGAAAGGGCGGTTAAAAAATTATTATGTGGGGTGTGCACAGTAGAAGTCGCGATCAGTCTCGTCATCATCAAAAGGTCTATGTGTGGGACACCTAGGAGTACTATCGACTTGGGTAAAAATTGCTCTTGGCCTTATAGAGAAAACCTCGTCTTCCATCAAGAGATCGTTATTGGAGTCCAACAACACCTCTAAAGTGGTGTACATGGTTGAAAGTGTTGTCCACTCTACTTAGAGTCTACACATGGCTTCACAAAAGGCCAGAGATCACAACAGCTAGCTACACCATAATTAGCATCTCCAGTTTGTTGAAGGTCAGGTTCATCACCTGGGTTTTGAAGAGCCAGAGGGTAAGTTGTGCACCATTTCAGGTAACCATAAAATAAGTAGCAACCTTACAACTACCAGTCGGTTGAGTTAGGGCCGTCTGTTACCCTATGCTTTGTTGAACAGCCAGATAGCACAAAGCCGGTGGCTAAGTCTTTCACTAGACGGAAGTCACTGGTCAGGATGAAGGCAGAGCTACTACATTATCGATTAGATAAAGGGTCGGGATCACCATATTTAGCCAAGAGAAAAATTGGTTAGCCACTACACGGCTGGTCGCGGTTAACAATCCTGGTTGTAGAAGGCCGACAGTTACATGAGCCGTTGGCTAGCTGAAGGATGGGACACACACCTGGTTTGTTAAAAGCATGGTTACATTTCATGGCTAGCCGTGACTAGCCAACACATGGTAAGCCACAGTTAGCCCACCTGTTGTAGAAGGTCATCGGCTACACATAACCTGGCAGTTAACTGAAGGTCATCAGCTACACCTAAGCTAACGGTTAACTGAACATCATTGGTTACATTCAAGATTACGGTTAACTAAAGGTCAGGAACCTTGTGGTTAGCCGAGACTACCTATTACAAGGTTAGCCATGGTTAATCCATGGTTGTAGAAGGTCGTTGGTTACACTGAAGCTGGTAGTTAGAGAAGGCTGGTGGCTACACCTTAGCCGTCAGTTTAGATGAAGATCGAGGGGAACAAACCTCGATTTCAAGAGCCGGTTAACCTTACTGGTTAGGTTTAAACCAAAAGTCACATTCCTTTCGGTCTTTAAAACCGGTGCACCATCTACCAATTTCTGAATCACTGTAGTCAAGTCTACACTTGCTCGGTTGCATTGAAAGCCTTGTTTGTTAAAGGTTAAAGCTACATGGATTTTAGGAGAGGTCTAGTGAGTTTTTTCTCATGACCACTCAATTTTGTTTGCACTATCTAAGTCCCCCTATCATCGGGAAGGGGGTTAGTATGTTGGTCTCTTGGCCTTAGCACATATGCCAAGGTATATGTATTACAATTTCTGTATTAACGGGTGTGAGCCAATGTGCTTACTCCCGACCACACTCACGAATTATTTTTATTTACCATACGATTTAGAGGTGCACTTTCACTACCACCTCTAACCCACAATCTCGGGGTTAATAAACACGTGGTGCAGTGAATTACACTCGGGAGCTGCATGATCACCGGGACTTACACCGTGAATACTTATTCTAAGCGGATACTGTGCCACTTAGGAAATTATTATCTCATGATACTTATAGGGGAATCCACGTGCCTAGTTGCTACAAACACGAGACAGGACCTTCCGGTATTATCCTACGACCCCAAAAAAGTAAGTTACATTACTGACCCATTCGCCGAGTAACCCCCGTATCGTTTATAGAATAACCAAACATGAAATTACATCTAATTTAATCAAAGATACATTTGTAAATGTTTCTTGACCTCACATATTCGACATTCAACCAAATTGTCATAAAGATAAAATACTCTCGGGTTCATTCCCGAGCCTAGCACTAAATCATGCATAGAAATCCATCAAATGTACATCCTAATCTTAGTCTTAGCATAATTATAAGCATATGCCTTCAAGCACAAATTAAGCATGATAATAGAAGCATTCAAAAGAAAGAAATCTTTGAGTCTCACAAATCAAGTGTTAAAACATGTTTACAAATTCTCCCAAGTAATATATTACACTACCATAATCAAGCCCATGACATAAGTGGGTTTTGAAGCCATAAATGTTGAGCATTGAATGGAGATAGAGAGGAAAAAATAGTTTATAAGTGTTTCTTATCTACATCCCTTCTTTATGTCCAATAATAAGGTTCCTATATATATATAGTGGAAGCAGAGAGAAATTTTTTACCCTTTGGTCAAAACCCTAGTCAACAGACTGGCACGAACCATGCTAGCTGGCACAGACCATGCCAAGGTTTTTAGGGATGGACCATGTAAAGTTACACAGTCCGTCCTCTGAGACCATGTTTTGGGCAACTGAGCGGTTACATACCATGTAAAATTACAAGATCTGTCTTCTAGGTCATGTTCTTCAACTTCTGAATCTACACAGACCATGTAGATTTACACAATTTTTCCTCTGGGCCTTGCATTACTGGGTAACTTAATCAGTTAGGTCCTTTCCAGTTGGCATGGTCTATGCCCTGTGAACATTTCTGATCCTTGCTTGAAAACCTGCTTTCTTTTTTGTCTCTTTCTACTCCTAACTTCTTCAATCTTCTTCCATAATATCCAATGGCCTTCAATCTACTACCAACCATGCCATTGGCCTTCTATCTACTACCATTCTTGCGAATGACCTTCTCCAATGACTATCTTACCAACTCCTGGAGGAAAAATCTTATAAGTCACAAATGTCTCACAAAATAGAAGATTTAATGCAAATAACATAACAAATTGGTTTTAACCTTCTATCATGCAAAACACTCATAAACATAACTAACAACTAACAAAAGCATATAAAAAGGGATAAATGCCCTATGAAAACTTGAAATTGATGTTTCATTAAATCCCCCAAACTTAGACCTTTACTCGTCCTTGAGTAAACAAAAACAAGCAAAGCTCTAAGGTTATACCAAAGCAAATATTTTAAAATAACACCCAACACTTTATTCATAGGACTACCTAACCCAAAACACAAGAGTGCTCAAAACTCTTACATCTCAAACTAAGGAATCCTAAACCACACAATCATGCCAATAATAAGAGTGAGATGAAAATATCCAAAGAAAAAAGTGACAAGCCTACACTACCCCAAAGAACCACAAAAAGGCAAAAATAAGAGAAGCACACATAAGTTTTTATTTTTCTCTCATTTGCCTAAGAGCCCTCTCAAGTTTTCATCCTATCCACTCTTTTCCTTCAAAACTCACACCTCGCATATTTACACACCTTTAAGGCTTGTTGTTTTTTTGATAGGTTTCCCTTTAGAGTTTTCAACCTATTTGGCCCCTAATTTTGTCTAAGTCACTCTTTTGGATTTTCAACTTAGAGGGATTCTTTTTCATTTTTAAAAAATTCTTTTTTTGGAATTTTTCAAGGCATAAAATGCTATTAAAAAAAATCTCCCATTACATAAAAAGAAAGAAAAAATCCAAAGAAAATTCATCAACATCATATAATTCTCCTCCTCCACACTTAAAACTTGCATTGCCCCAAATGCATAATGATATTCGAGAATAAATGGTAAGGGGAGATAATGAGAGAGTACTTAGAATGAAAATTGGGCACCAAGACTACGCCTAGTAACATAACTATAGGGTAGCAAAATTGATGTGACCACATTTCTACCCATAAGCCCTTCTTAAAATTGTATAATCACAACTGAGGGAAGTGATACCTCATTTCCTTTGAATTGTGGGTGCCAAATGGGTGACGGTAGTACGGAGGAAGTTTGTTGATTGGAAAAAGAGGATTACATGGGGAATTCCTTGATTTGTTGCCTCCTCATTCCTTCTCTTTAAAACCAAATGCTCCCTACAAAACAATCACAAAACTAAGAGTAATAGTGTCCACAAAAAATAATCTAGTACAAAACAAATGAAAATGTAGAAATTCAAAACAAACAACCCTTACGTATATTTATCTGCACAACTTATTCCCTTGAGAAGTTTCATTCATAAACCGGATCCTCGGAGGTGAGAACTTCCTCGATTGACTCCAAAGTCTCACTCACAAAGTAGGGTTTCAACTGGTGCACATTGACCTTCATCGTATGACCATCCTCCTCATATTCTACTTCCACCGCCCCATCTGGAAAAAATTTCTTCACCACATAAGGACCCATCCACCTTGAGTGTAATTTACCCAAAAAAGACGAAGTCGAGATTGATAAATAATGACCTTTTGACCTACCTTAAAAATAGTTCATCACGATTATTTTTTGTGGCATGCCTTTGTTTCTCCATGTAAATTGCTGCATTTTCATAGAAGTCACGCCTAATTTCTTCAAGTTCTTGAATTTGTAACTTCATATCGATTCTGGCTTCCTCTAAATTCATATTTAGGCTTTTAACGGCCCAATATACTTTATGCTCAAGCTCAACCACGAGGTGACATGCCTGGCCAAAAATTATTCAGTAAGGTGACATACCTATCGGGGTGTATATGCGGTTCTATAGGCCAAAAGTGCATCGTCTGGCCGAGCTCTTCAATCTGTTCTTAACTAGTTTATATTTTTTTCAAGGATGTATTTTTTATCTCTATTGGAGACCTCGGCTTGATCATTTGTTTGGGGATGGTAGGCAGTGGATGTCTTATGAGTGACATTATTCTTCTTCACTAAAGCTTCAATGGATCGGTTGCAAAAACCAATTCCTCTATCACTAATTACTTTTTGAGGTACCCCAAACCAAGAGAATATGTTAGTTCGAAAGAACTCCGCCACCATATTTTTTTCATTCATCGGTCTTGGTAGCTTTGGCTTCCACCCATTTGGACACATAGTCAACGATGAGCAAAATGTACATGTGCCCACTTAAACTTGGGAATGGTTTCATGAAGTCTATTCCTCACACATCAAAGATTGCAAGACAAAAATATAGATTGAGGTATTTCATTTTTGGAAGAAATATATTGCCTATCTTTTGACCATTGTCGCAAGATTGGCAAAATTTATATGTGTGTATCCACATGCTGGGCCAATAAAAGCCGTTTTCCATAATCTTCCTAACAGATCTTTGCTTGTTGATATCTTTCCAAAGGGTCTACCTAGTCCTCAATTTGAGTTTTTATGTTCTAAACTCTACGTCACTAGTAATCTTACACTTCGCTTGAGGGAGGGTAATAGAGTTAAAGAGGGAATACAAGAAAGATAAAGAGAAATAATCCTTTTTTCGATTGCCTTTGTAAGATTCTATTCCAAGAACAGTTATACCTTGTCACTCTATGTACTCACATATAAATATGAATACACACAACCCCAATGATTATGAGTTTCACATTTTATCATGTTCAACTAATCCAGATTGACGCAATTTAGTGCCACTACAATACCAACACCCTATTATAATGCTAAAATGTTTCTCAATATGTCTCCGTTGGAATGCTCCCATTCATAGGACACTTCTAAAAGCGTTTCATAAACTTTCCGTTATCGCGAGTCCCTATAGATCTTCAGTCACTATATTAAGCGACTTTACAAAAAAGATATAGGATTTTTTATGCGACCTATTATATTAGGTCGATCTTTAATGTCCTAGATACATATGTATTGGGAATTTTAATTTATAAGCATCCTAATATACATCTATTAGGACACGGACACCTCCATTAACAGCGCAGTTGCGTGGCATTTTTGAATTTCTTGCTCGGCCAATCGTTCATATGTTAAGAAATTGGAACATTAGGTCAAGACAACGGCCAATCGTTGGACGGCTATGGAATTCCATTGGACGACGGTTTGTTTTTAACTACCGCCTAATCATGTACAACTTACGACGTATAAAATTAAACGACCATCTATTGTTAAGAAACACATGGATTAAATTTAACCGTCGTCCTAATGCCCTTTACCAAAATTTGATCTTCTATCGGATTCGAGTCGTGTACCCGGAATCTGTGTCAAAATTTTGAAAAATGGGTTACGTGCACATTAACACCTAGCATGCATTAATGGAAATGGTTTCCATGGGGGCGCATTTCATTTTCCTAGGTAGAATTTGTAACAACTCCTTTTTTAATCAACATTACCATTCATTATTACCTATATTCCTTTCAACCATCACTTTTAACCTAAATTTACACACAAAAAAATCATCTAACTCGATTCACCATTATCATCATTCGAAAGTTTACACTGAAAAAACTCATTATG
>JAULKK010015643.1:0-10068 GCA_032355705.1 Rubia peregrina
AATTAATATTTAGAACATAGTAGATGTTAAGACAAATCTAACGATATGTCACATGATATATTTATTATTTTTATATTTATTTATATTTATGGTCAAAATTTGTAAAGTTTGACTCTCAAAAAACAATTAGGAAGTTTAAAGTGAGACGGAAGAAGTATATATTATCTCTTAGAGGGCCTCAGATTAATTTTTTTGGAAGGGGCTCCATAATATTTGAGACAGCCCTGATGATAGATTGGAAAGTATTGCAATGACTATTCTATTTTGTTATACTCTCCGACATTTAATTAAGAAACCTGGGAGATTAGCTTTACTTTGCCGAACTTATAAGTGTTTGGTTTATAATCTAAGCATATTTTAGTTTATTGTAAACTCTTAAAAAACTGTTTATTTTAAAAGCGTAAGCTATTCTGTGGGGGGAAACCAGAAACATGTTTCCTCATGCTTTTAAAATAAGTCAGTTTTAATTATAAGTACAGGTCTAACAAACATACCATATGCAGTATATGGCTTCAATGTTGACAAATTAGTAGATGTTTGCAACTTCGTTTTCATATTAGCCCCTCTGTTTAAAACCTCATTTATATTTTCAGTTTGATGCTAGTTTATGATGTGTAACTTATGTTCGTAACTATCAGTCCAGATCTATAGACTTGATTAGTATTACGTTTAATATGTTATATATAATATTTAATTAGATAATTGGAGCAAAAACAATTTGCTGTCCAGATATATAGACTTGTTGCTATAGTGTTTCTTTCTTGACCTTTACATTTTTCTATGCCGTTGCTCCTTCTGATCCGCCTCATATTTTTCTTAACATCTAAAGGGAAATAGTGTACCTTAAAGAATTGCATAGGTTATGGGGCAGTCAGATAGTAAATATTACTTTGCTTCACCATATTCTGTTATCAATTGTTTTGAGATCAGCATTTTGTTATAACATGCTGCATTCTTCTCTGCAGGGAGGCATAGACCATGAGTTTGGCTACAGAAAAATGCGTAATTGTTCTCATGCCATTTTTTATCAATAATATTATAATTTTTTTATTAAACCATCTCTAAGAGATGTAGGGAATTTATAGGCGCTAAACCTTTTAAGATATAAATAGATATACATGATTTGTATCTTTAGCTTTTCCTAGTGTTCCCAATCAAATGCCTCCACCCTGAGTGGACAAATGACAGGTCGGACTTGGGAAAATAAATAATGAGAGGTTAGAGTTGAGCTACAGAAATATATGCAGGATTATAAACATAAACAATATGTTTATGTTGATAATCCTATTTACAATGCTATTGAAAAGACCATAGTCAAAAGACTTGATAAGCATCTAGACCAAAACGAAGGGCAAATATTATTGTTAAGTGTGACTTCGTGGAGACTTCATCATCTTTGGACCTCCACTGAGCAGTGTATTCTTCCATTTTGGGATATTCCATTCTAGAATTGTTGAAGCCTTGAGATACCATCTGATTCCATGCGAGAGCTGGAGGGTTTACCTGTAAAAATGAGATATAAATAATGAGTAGCATCTAAACCATAGTGTTAACCAAGTCTTATATCATGCAGTCCTATTTTATATAGTATCGGAAGGTCTTTTGTTTCATAATCCAAGTCTGAATAGGTAAAAATTCTTCCACACCCAGAAATCCTAGATTACCTAGCAATGGAGTCGGCCACTTTGTTACCTTGCCTTTGAATATGAATAAGATGAACATGTTGGATCAATAGATTGATGGCATAAGCTAAATAAAAAGGTTTCCAGTCAGCCAAACATGGGTCATTTATCATCCTTACAGCAACCATAGAATTTGATTCAATCGATGAAACGATACCAAGATCTCGGACTACAGAAATACCTAAATGTATGGCTTTCATCTCGGCCTGTAGGGGAGAATTACAGTTCATAACCGCGGATTTAGCATAGACTATATCTCCTGAATCTGATCTAACAATAATACCCAAGCCTGTGCTACCAGAGCTAATCCAAGAAGCATCCACATTTGTTTTGAAAGTGTTTTGAGTAGGTTTCAACCAACAAATGCATACAATTATTGGTTTTGGTGGTGGTGGTGGTCTCAATGGTGGAATAATTCCAGCCCCAATTAGATCATGATCAGAACTGTGTGATAGGAAATAAGGTTTAGTAAGGAATAGGAAGTATATCTCATGTCTTATTTCAGTGACTATGCTAGGGGCAGAAATTGGTATCTCATTATGAATAAAGTTATTCCTACTCTTCCTGAGAAACCAACAAGTAAATGATGGAATTATAGTGAGGATAAGTTTATGAATGGTAGAATGTCCATCAAAGTGCCATATAGAATCAAGTCGATCCCACAAATTACTATAATTGGCAGGTTGTATATGTATGTGGGAAAGAATTAGATCCCGGACTTGAGGGCAAAATGACAGGAGTTGAAAAAGTGGCCCAGTGAATCAGGATTGTTACAACAAATACATTTTGATGCAAGTTGAAACCCATAGAAGTTTAGAATATCATCAAAAGGTAGCATGCAATTCATAATTTTCCACATGAACACTCATATTTTCTTTGGAATTCTGAAGTTCCAAACCTTGGAGAAAGAGAAGATACTACCTGATGAAGGTGCAATGCTCCAGTAAGCCGACTTAAAGCTAAAATATCCTTTGGTTTTTGGTTTCCAGATTAGCCTGTCTAATCTTCCTGGTATTACTTTTGCATCATGTAAGAAGAGAAAGGTTCCAGGTAGGATTAGAGTTGAGAGAAGAGGTAAGTATATCCTTTATTAAAAATAAAATCAGTAACTGTGCATTCAGAGGGTATTAAAGTTAAAACAGATTCCAATTGTTCATTTTGTTCAATAATTGGACCACTGTCAATCCAATTGGAAAACCATAAGAGACATTTTCCTTCCTCGTGTATGACCTTAGTAAGAGATTCAGCTATTAGATTCACTGAGACAGTTCTTTTCCAATTGGAGGATTGTCTATTAGAGTAAGCCAAAGACCATAAAAAATTTGACCAGAGAGTACCTCCAAGCTGAAATTTCCACCAAATCTTAAGACTACATGCTGTTATGATAGAATTTAAAGATCTGAAAGCCAAACCATTTTTTGATGTAGGCAGACAGAGCTTAGACCATTTTTTCCTATGTTTTTTGGCCTATCTCCGCCATACCCCAGAAAAAGTTTGCTAATTTTATTTCAATTTGTTTAAGTATGAAGGCAATGGGTTTAAGAACATCCCATACATGTTGAGTGATAGATTATAAAAAAGAGTTAATCAATGTTATTTTTCCACCCATAGACAACCACTTGTTTTTCCAGTTAAGTATTCACTGTCAATCATTTCTAGAATTGACCTAAAATAGATGTTTTTGGTTCTTCCTTTAAAAATTGGAACCCTGAAGTACTTAAAAGGCCAGGATCCTTGTTTCATGCCAAGAATATGTTTGGTCTGGTTAATTTTTGCATCACTGGCATGTTTGCTCAAGAAAAAGTTAGATTTTTCATAATTTATCTTTTGGCCACTGGTTTGTTAAAAACCTGGAGAAAGATTTTCATCTTAATTGCATTATTTTTAGTTTCTGTAAAGAAAATGATAGTATCGTCCGCATAACTGAGGTGGGAAATGGGAGAAGAGTTAGGGGGCAACTGAAAGTAATCTATCTTTTTATTAAGGAAAATAAAAGACATGTCTCTTGCAAAGGATTCTGTGAACAAATTAAAAAGAAAAGGGGATAGAGAGTCACTTTGTTTTATACCTCTTGGCAATTTGAAAAATCCTACAGGCTTACCATTAATTAAAACTGAGAAAGCAGCATTAGATAAATTTTTAAGTACATTATTAACAAAAAAAACCATGGAAGCCAAATGAGAGAAGGATACTATTGAGAAAAGGCTAGCTAACTCTATCAAAGGCTTTCATTAAATCTAGCTTAATGATGCAATTAGGGGATCTATGCTTATTATCTAACCATCTAACCATTTCTTGTAAGAAAATGACATTGTCAGAAATGTCTTTTTTCTTCATGAAAGTTGTTTGATTTGATTATATGAGTCTGTCCATAAATGGTTTAATTCTTTCTGTGATCAGCTTCCAGAAAATTTTATTGGTTACATTAGAAAGAGAGATAGGCCTAAAGTCATTAAAGGTAGCCGGGGTACTTTTTTGGAATTATTGTGATCCACGTACTGCTAATTCCCTGTGGAATTGGTGTGGCTGAGATAAAATCATTTGCAGCTGAGAGCAAGTCCTGGGCTATGACATCCCAAGATTTGATTAAAAAACAAGCAGTGAAACCATCTGGACTCGGGCTGCTATTTTTGTTTAGACTGAAGACAATTAGTTTCAGTTCCTGAATGGTGATTGGCTCCATTAGTTTATGATTATCTTCATCTGTAATTAACTTGGGGATCAGTCTCAGAAAGCTAGATTAGTAGTGACCATAAGGGGGGTTGGAATCACCAGTTAGTAAGTTTTTGTAATAATGTACTACCTCTTGTTCAATTAAATCATTTGTATCGAGCCAAACTCCTTGAGAGTTCTTAATCTTAGTGATCAGTAATCTCTCTTTCCTCTCATTGACAGAATTGTGAAAATACTTTGTGTTATCATCCCCTTTTTAAGCCAATTGACTTTACTTTTTTGTTTCGAGTATTTTCTTTGCTCTTTAAGAGCCCTGGTGAGTTCAGCCTTACATTTATTAAGGTTCATTAAATTTTGGTCAGTTTGAATCTGATCATAATCAATCTCAGCCTGCCAAAGATTTAGTTCAGCCGTATCTACATTGGTTTCAATGTTGCCAAAAACATCTCTATTCCACTCTTTAATCACTTTCTTTAGTCTAACCAATTTTAAGTAGAATATCAGCATACCCTGTTGTGGTAGTACAATCTCCCAATTAGTTTAAATCATTTAATGAAATTCCGATCTATTGTACCAAGTGTTAATGAACCTAAATGGCTTAGGTACAGTAGGAAGTGAGGAACCTATGGTTAAGTATAGGGGTGAGTGGTCAGAGGTTTGTCGGTTAAAGATCTGAATAGATGAGTCCTAGAATTTAGCAATCCAGGAACCTGCGGATAATCCTCTATCAAGTCTCTTGGACGTAGGGTTTTCGAGTCTTAAGTTAGACCAAGTGAGTAGGTTTTCCACTGTATTAATATCATGTAGCCATTTGTTACTAATGAATTGATTGAAGTTTAAAATGCTAGCTTTATTAGGATTAGAGGGACCCTTATATTCAGTTAAAGAAGTGATAGCATTATAGTCACATATAAAAATTTTATCATTAGTATCTAAAGTCAGCAAATCAGACCATAGCTGCATTCTTTCTAATCTATTTCTTAGTCCATAAATAAAAACTACTTCCATAGCAGTATTTAGTTGTGTAATAAGAATATTGACAAAACCAAATTGTTGGTGATCCATTTTAAGCTGCACTTGAAGATAGTTTTTCCAGAATAGCCAAATTTGAGCACTATTTGAGTACATAAAGCAGTTAAATCCAAGTTCTTCCATATAGCTTTGACATGAGTCATTGTTATGCTTTGGCTCAATAAGGTAAATTAAATGAAAACTATATGAATTACAGAGACTTTTTAGCTTAATCATTGAAGTGTCCATCCCCCTAATGTTCCATACTAGAAATTTGATCTTAGAGGTTGTACAATTCATACTTCACCTGATTTAGAGCTTTTGGTAGATGACCTAAGCATCATTTTGTTAAGTTGAGTGAAATAGTTAAGTTTTTTGGCTTATTCTTAAAACCAGCAGAGGGTAAATTAAAAAATTACATGTTGGGGACTTACCTGGCCTGATGTTACTTCCTAGTAAGTTTCCCTAATATTGGAAGATTTTTGTGGTTGAGTGCTTCATGATTCCTCCATTTGCAGCAATGGTAGAAACCTGTTTTTAACTTGTCCATTCTGAGAGTGAAAAATATTGTTAGTAGTAATGATAGGGGGACTGAATTGATCTTGATTTCTAGACTTAACATGAAGAACATCCTTAGCATAGAGGCTTCGGCATTTTGGTTGATCGATGAGCTTATTAAGATCTGGAGATTGGCTCGATTTTGGTGAAATATGAACTGAACTAGGGTAAAGATTTGGGGAGAGCCTATTAGAGCTAGGGAGTTTGAACCTTTGGGAGGCTGTATTAGCAAGATATACCTTCGGATTGTGGGTGGGATTTGTTATAGCAGTGAGAGGGGGATGGTTTACTGGATTGGGAATTTGGACCTGACTAGAGACAAAGTTTTGAATTTCCTTAGGTGGTAGAGGCTCTAGATTAGTTGGTGGAGTTTGAAAGGTATTTCATGTAGGATTCCAGGCTTGCTGGGGCATAATGTTTGGGTTAAGTCTTCTACAGTTTGTCTGGTTGTGTCCTACCTTTAAGCAGTGTTGAAAGTACAGTGGAAGGTCTTCATATTCTACCTGGAATTTATTATTGGCAGTAAGGGAGCCTAACCTAATTGTATGTTTCAATGGCTTTAACATATCAATTTCAACACATATTTTTATTGCAGATGGTCTGGTTAAAGCCTTTTCTTGTGATTGTACTCCCAGTGAAGAAAGTTATTTAAAAAATTTAATAGGGCTTTTTTATTTGCATTTGTATTTGTCATTAACACTCCTTAAAAGGTAAAAACTAAACTTGGCATGTACAAATTTTGATACGTATTAGTTCAAATTTACCAATTTGATACTACACATTTTTCTGTTCTTTCAGGTTTTATGTGAAATTTGATTGGATTTTTGCGTTGTGATTTAGGTTCTTCTGTCAAGAGTGATTTTCTTTGGATCAAATGAAATTCTTGATGCTGAAGATCTAGGTTTTAAGAAATGTATAAAAACTTGTGAGGATGTAGTGTGTAAAATTCTCCTTAATTTTTCAACAAATAAGAAGGTGCAACTTTAAGTGGAGATTAGGGCAATTGAAATCAAAGATAAAAAAGATAACATTGACTTGATAATTTATAGATGACAAAATCTTGGAAAAGACGGTCTTTCCATAAGTTTATGTAAAGACGGGGTTTAAGTTTTATCTTTATTTCATCTAATTTACACTTTAAACCTTGGTCTTTCCATAACTTATGGAAAAACCGTTTTTCAAGAGACGCGCTCTTTATAGATTATTGACGGGATGATAAATTATTCGTTATATATCTCAATTTATTACCCCAAACAATATAAGGGGAAAATTTTACTGCACAATTTCTTTTTCTTATATATTAATTACTTGTATTTTTTAAGGCAAGTTATATTTTCTTATAAATTGAATATATTTTTATATTTTACTTACTTCATATATATAATTGCATTTATGATTTCTTAATGATAGTTTACAAAAATAGAAATTTATTTTTTCATTATTTAATAAATCCTTATTTCAAAAAAATCAAATAAATTAACTATTTAACTTTATAATTCATATGATTATTTTCAAATGAAATAATTTTATAATACTTCTTTAAATTAATATTAGATGTAAATATTATACCGTATTCTAATTTATTTATTTTTTAAACAATACTGTATTGTAATTAAATTTTAATTTTAATAAAAACAGCGCACAACGAACTGTGGGAGTCCCTGTGGTAAAATTGTGATTCTGTATCTGTCGAAGTAACGTGTAAATGGATTTTCATAAAGGCTCCGTACCACTAACATCGAAGTTGCTCAAAGTTGTGCAAAAGAAGTTACTCCGACATTTAAATATAATATATTCAGATTATAAACTTTATAACTACTGCACGTTGCATAATAAATTTTTAATATTGTAACTAAAACATTTTACCTTTTTATTATTCTAATTAAATTTCATCTTTCCATAAACCTATGGAAAGACGGTCTTTTCCAAAACTTTCCCCTTTAGTAAATGTTTGTTTTAAATATTTCTTTTAAATATGGTAAAGTCTTGGGAAAGACAGTCTTTCCATAGGCATATGAAAAGACGGGGTTGAATTGAAATTATATAAATGTAAAAGGTTTTGATTGCAATATTAAAAATATATTATGAAACATATTGTAGTTAAAAGTTTATGACCCGATTAATGCATCCTGAAATTTTTATCTTGATTTCTTCAAATTTACAGTTTAAACCTTGATCTTTCCATAACTTATGGAAAGACCGTCTTTCAAGAGACGCACTCTTTAAATATTAATATTTTAAAATTTTAGTAAAATCATTTGAGTTTAGTTCACATAAATTTCATAATAATGAACCATTTTTCTGTTATGATTTTCATAGCTTATTTAATTCATTTTTATTGAATTGAATTTAGTTAATTTGAATTATGTTAAATTCAGTTCAGTCCAATCCAATCCATATCAGTTCAGTTTTGTTAAGGCCTATTATTCCAATTTTGTAACTATATTTGATTTTAGAACAATTTAGTTTAGTATATTTAAACTTATTTAAATTTAATATTTTAACAATGTTCAGCTCCATTCAGTCCAGTTTCAAATAAATTTGGTTCAATGCCTATTATTAGTACTTTTATCACTACATTTAATGTTAATACAATTTATATTTAAATTTAGTTAAATTTAGTAGTTTAAATTATTTAAATAAGGTTTAGATCAATAAATTTTTATTTTTGACAATGAGTTAAATTCAGTTCAATTCAATTCGATTCGATTAAATGTAATTTTTTTAAATGACCTTATATAAGTCTATTAATCAATACGTAGTATATAGTTTGGTTAAGTTCAATAGATATAAATAACAAAATATATAGCTTAAATATATCACTTTCTGTTTTTCTAAATTATATATGGTAGTTCATCCACAACTATTCATATTTCTTTATCGGAGCTTTGTCTTTCACGTCATGTCCACTATCGTTACAAATTTGGTTGAATTGAGTATTTTTTATTATTTAAATAAGGCTCAATTTAATTCAATATATTATATTTATTTAAATTTGGTTCATTTCAATTCAATTTATTATATTTATTTAAATTCATTTCAGTTTATTTTATTTATTTAAATTTAATTTAGTTCAGTTCATTTTAGTTTATTCATTTATATTAAGTAATGTTCAGTTTATTTTATTTTATTTATTTGAATTCAATCCAGCTCAGTTTTTTATATTTATTTAAATTTAGTTCAATTTAGTTTATTATATTTATTTAAATTCAGTAAAATTTATTATATTTTTAGATTCAATTCATTTAAGTTTATTATATTATATTTATTTAAATTCAGTTCACTTTATTATATTTGTTTATATTCAGTTCAGCTCCAACAATCTCTAATAATCTCCAATCATCTCATACCATTTCCATTTCAACTCAACTTGGCCTAATTTTGTTTTATTCTTTTTCCCCTTTTAAAATAAAAACGAAAAATGTGGAGTAGAGTTTGACAAGAAGTGGAAAGTTATCCAGACATTAATCATTAACTTACTGTCATTTGTGCAAAGATTGCGTTTATGAGTACATAATTTTTTGTTAAACAACAATTTTCAAGATTTTTTTTTAATTTGAACGGGTTTATAGGGTTCTCGGCCCTTTTCTATTAAAGATCATTTGTTGCCGTAAAAGACTTGCATCAATCGATGCCCGAAGGCTTACATAAAAGTCGTGCCCGAGGACTTACATTTGATGCGCTAAAGAGATATTACAAATTAAAACTAAGGTCTCAAATGGCTAAAGTAGAGAAAGATACACAAAGGCACTTATCATTGTTACTATACTAGGCAAAGGCCTTTGTGGCAGTGAGAAGTGCATACCAAGGATAAGTGGTTGTCACCGTGTAATCTTAGGGTAGCCCCCGACCCGAAACTACTATAAGAACTAACAAGGCAAAATATCAAATGAAAAACACACAAAATTTCATCCACACCTCCGATCAAACATCCATACCAATCAAAACAAGATCCATGAAGCTCTCCAACTAAAGATCTGGCGCATCTCCATTTAACCCGTAAGATCATTTCCCTAAACTAGGAGACTAAAACCAGTCATTTTAAAAGACAGAGATATTTTCCATCAGTGTATAGAAATCTTTTATATTGTGTTGATTTATCTCTAACTTGTCCCCAAAAGGCTCTAAAGACCCCTTAAATTGG
>JAULKK010015654.1:0-10068 GCA_032355705.1 Rubia peregrina
AACATCATTCAGTCTAATGTACTGATCGAGAAAATGCCTGATTCTTGGTATGACAATAGTAATCATCTCAAACGCAAGAAACGAGACATGACTTTGGAAGAACTCATCAGTCACATGAAAATTGAGGAAGCCAATCGGCAGAAAGATAGGGGGATCTCTTTTTTTATTTGGTTAAAGCTAATTTGGTTGAATCTGGAAACTTTGACCAGTCTAAGTCAACTGCAACTTTTAAGAAGGGTATCGACCAAAACAAAAAGGTCAGTACTTTCAAGAAGAATGAGCCAATACAGAAGAAGTCCAAAGGTGCATGTTATATCTGCGATAAAACAAGTTGCTGAGTCTTCCAATTCTACCAGCACAAGGATGCCGCAAAAAGCCAACAACAATAAAACTCAAGTCAATCTCACCGAAGAAGCACATGCGATGGTGACCATTGCTGTCGTTTTCTCTAAAATCAACCTAGTCGAAAACAAGATCTACTGGATCGTTGAGACATGTGTCTATAAACACTTGTTCACTAACAAGGATCTGTTCGTAGCTTTCGAGGAGATTGTTCATGGTGAATAAGCATACATGGGAAATTCAAGAAGGGCCTCTGTTCTCGGTAAAGAGAAGCTCATTCTTAAACTAACTTCGGGAAATAATTTATGCCTTTTAAATATTCTTTATGTTCCTTCTCCGTGTAAAAATTTAATATTTGCTGGTTTGCTTAACAAGGTTGGTCCCAAACTGGTGTTTGAAGTTTATAAACTGTTATCACTAAAAATGACCAATTTGTAGGAAATCAATACATGTCTGGGAGGCTATTTGTTGTGAACACCACTGCTATTGGTGAAGCATTTACTTTTGCTTATGTTCTTGAATTTTTGGATGTTTGGCATGCATGTTTAGGATATTTTAGTAAAAAATCAATTAAACGAATGCAACACATGAGTTTGCTACCTAACTTGCCT
This sequence comes from Rubia peregrina, assembly GCA_032355705.1. Lineage (NCBI taxonomy): Eukaryota > Viridiplantae > Streptophyta > Magnoliopsida > Gentianales > Rubiaceae > Rubia > Rubia peregrina. Next base: position 954 of record JAULKK010015654.1, read on the forward strand.
AAAAATCAATTAGAAAAGGGCCAAACTTGTGTAAACCTAAAATCACTAAGAAACCATTTAAACAAGTAGCTCAATGAGTAACTGAACTTTCAGATCTAGTTCATACAGACTTAGTGGATTTTAGAAACTTTGAAAGTAAAGGTAGAAAGCGGCACTAAATAACCTTTGTAGATAATTTTTCAAGGTATACTAAAATTTACCTTCCAAGAACTAAACATGAAGCAGAACAAAAGTTCCTAATCTATAAAATATAAATAATTAGGTTCGATAGGGGAGGATAATATAGTAAAAACTTCTTAAAATAATTTAGTGGGAGTAATGGTATAATTCATGACACCTTACACTCCCCAACAAAACAAAATTTCCAATGGAATAATAGAAATTAAAATTATAATGAATGCAATGCTTTTAAGTTATGAATTACCTAATGAAATGTGTGTGCGTATAGGGGGAGGGGGGGGGGTTTCTCCTATGAGCTAATCATATTCTAAATAAAGTACCTCATAACACATTTAAAAAAAACACCCTATGAACTATATAAGGGTATACCCCTAACCTGAAATCCTCAATAGTGTGGGGATGTTTGGCAAAATTAGCTTTGCATACTTTCAAACATGATATCATTGGTCCTAAAACTGTGGATGTCATATTTGTGGGATAAGCTGAAAATAGTGTTGCTTATAGATTTATGAGATTACATGATGAACCAAGTGTGTGAATATAAGTATGCTGAATTTTTTGAATGCATATTTCCATTAAACAATATGAATACTGTCATTCTCTAAGTGCCACCTATTTCTATGAGTTCTTCTGTGCATGTACCCAAAAATGGTAGTAATAAAGTTTTAAGAAGTAAGAGACGTAGAAAGGAAACTAGTTTTGGAGCTGATTTTGTGACTACTTTTGTGATCGAACTAGAAGATGTTGATGCATCAAATGAGTTAGTAATTTTTCTTCACCTTCTCAAAGAAGATTCTAAAACTTACGAAGAGACTATGAAATCTATAAATACTAGCTTTTGGAAAGAAGCAATTAATAATGAACATGAGTCAGTAATGACTAATCATACATGAGACTTGGTAGACTTGCATAAAGGATCAAAAGGCATAGGTTGTAAAAATGATACTTAGAATAAACTAAGAACTAATGGTTTAGTGGAACGATTTAAGGCAAGAATTGTAATTAAAGTCTTTACCCAAAAATTTGGTGTAGACTTCTTTTATACTTACTCACATGTAACTAAAATAGCCACAAATCGTGAACTTTTTGCTTTGGTTTCTATTCATAAAATGCTAGTACATCAAATGGATGGTAAAACTGCCTTCTTGAATGGTCATCTAGAAGAAGTAATATACTACCAAAATCCCAACAAATATGGTGGAATTACTTTTGACTCGTTCCTTTATGCAAGCTGACGTGGTAAGGAATAATTGTAAAAAAGTAGAGATATTTCAGGGAAGCAGTAGTTCCATTCTGAAAATTATTAAGGTTAAAGAGGACATAATGGGAATTTAAAAACATATTCTTTACCATTTTGGGTAGTTTTCAAATTATGTCATTTATTTTGGGATAGACGAAAAAGAAAATTCTTCCATTTTTGCTGGGTTATAGGGAGTATATGATACAACCCCCTGGGTACAACATAGCAGGTCGAGAGAACAAGGTGTGTAAGATTAAGAAGTCATTGTATGAAATTTTTTGGTTTTCTTGTGAATGGATCTGATGCTTGTGTGTATTCAAAACTCTTTGACTCTGAATGTGTGATTATTTGTCTTTGTGTGGATGCCATGTTATTATTTTGAACACACTTTAATGCTATTAATGAAACTAAAATATTCTTGTCTATTAAATTTGAAATGAAGGATTTAGGGGAGGTTGATGTAATTTTAAGGGTAAAAGTTACTAAGAAAGATATGGTTTCATTCGATCCCAGTCTTACTATGTTTAAAATGTGCTGAAAAAAATTGATAACTTTGATGTAATGCCAGTAAGAACTTGTTATGACTCTACTATTCAAGTAAAGAAAAATAAAGGAATAAGTGTGCCTCAAAGGAAGTATGCTAAAATTATTGGTAGTTTAATGCATCTAATGAGCTGCGCTCAACTTGTTATTGCTTATAAAGTAAGTAGACTTAGTAGGTACACTCATAATTCCAGTGGAGAACATTGAGTTGCCTTTAAACGCTTACGAAAATATTTAACAGGTGCAATGGACTTAGGAATGCATCTTGTAGGATATCTAGCTGTTTTAGAAGGGTATTGTGATACGAAGTGGATAACTCATAATAATTAAGTAAGTTCCACTACCGGTTATGTTTTTTACCTTAGGAGGAGATGCTATCTCATAGAAGTCTTCTAAACAGATTTGTATAGCTCAGTTTACTAAGGAGTTTGATTTTATAGCTTTGGACTTGGCAGGGCAAGAAGCTGAGTGGCTTGGGTCATTACTGGCTGATGTTCTATTTTGGAGAAACCCACTCCATATGTTTCATTTTTATTTAGTTCCCATAAAGTCTTAAGTGTTGCCAAGAATGAAGCTTACAATGGTAAAAAAGGCATATACATACATACATATATATATATATATTAGACATGAATGAGAGAGAAATATGACCAAGACTGGAATGCTGGCTTTACAATTAGTAAGATCGAAATGAAACTTAGCTGATCCATATACTAAGAGACTAAGTAGAAAGATAGTCCAAGACTCACTAAGAGGAATGGGGTTACAAACCTTACTAGTTGAGAAATTCATGGTGGATACTCTTTTTATTCTTTCACAAAGGACTTGAAGTCAAGCAAAACCACGAAAAGACTCATAAACGTACAAATCTACCTATTCTTATGACATCTGTACATTGTGATGATGAGCTTAAAAATCTTAATGATTCCAAGATAGTCCTATTTCGAGACAGATTGTGGTATTCACCCGGAAAAAAAGTGAGGATGAACGATAAATTATTTTTAATCTTTTCATAACTCTGATTGGGCGGTATAATGAGACTTGATGTAAAAAACTACTTGAGATGTAACTGTTTGACCTTCCTTTTATGAAAGACTTTTGTGTTCCTAGAGAACTGATAAGTTTTCCCAAGGAAAATGTGACCACTGTAAGTTTTTGATTATCGTGGAACTCATTTTATTTAAGTATGACATGTGTTTTTAGAATGGATGACTAGTATAGGAGTTTCAAATATTTCAAAAAAGGAGTTTCAGATATGTTCACTCCGAAAACAAGATGATTGTCGAAATTCACTACACATTTGTTTAATCGCAAGATTCTGATATTGAAGTGTCAAACTTTCACATGCTCAAACCTTTTTGAATTAGTGGGGGGATTTTTTAATGCTAAAATGGACCTATCAGCTCAAAACTAAGTTTAAAGATCAAAATATTTTGTTTTCATTTCGCTCTTTGTCTCACATAGGAAATTTAGAGGGAGGGATTCTAGCTTATACTGGGAAATATTTCACTACTAGTTTGAGTGGGCAAGAAGGAGAAGACCCCTCGTAGGGAAATATTCCTTCCGGTTGTCATAATATTTTTGGTCACGATTAGTTTGAAAGTCCAATATAATGAGACATCTCAAATAATTGAAGATGTTTGAACAAGTCTTAAATAATAAAAAAAAACCATTTTTCCTTCCTACATTTTGAACTTAGTTTTGATGTGGTTAAATGGATTTCAAACTCTGAGATGGTAAAATTGTTTTAAACTCTGGAGTCTAGCGTAGATGGTATGACTATTTTAACTCTTGGGTCCAAGGTTGTTTCAATATCTACTCAGTCTATGGTCATTACTATATTTAATAAGTCAAAGTGGAGAAATAAACTGCTTGCACGTTCTAGATTTTGAGGTCTGCTCGTTGGTTTGTACAACTATAAAAGGCGAGTTCATGTGCACTTCTAAACACACTGAAATCATTCTTTTTCTCTCTACTCTCTACTACTGCTTTCTAAAACATTCGAATTCAGATCATAAAACTTTTGAGTTCCTCCTCCACTGCTTGAGTGCACGAGCAAGGGAGGTTTTGTGGAACCTTGTGGAACAAATGCCTTTGTTGAATCTTGCACTATGAGCTGGGCCATCCCTTATTCACCAGCCCCCTTCACCCAATACCTAAAGCAAGCTCCAAAAAGGGACCCGTTGATATAATAAATATAATTAAATTATAAAGAAAAAATAATAAAGACTAGATGAAACTATATTTTCAGCAATGAAGCAAACATGGTTTATTTTTTGGGTGTTTTGCAGTTTTTTTGCACTCTTTCATTGTCTGGATGTACCAACTAAATTGGCACACTTGCCATTTTGAGAAATTATCAGCAATACAAAATACTTCTTTACCCTTGAGGTTATAAATATTTACCCGGTAACCTATGAAAATAAAACCATTTTAGCCTCACCCTATCTCTCCTCGCGTCTTTCTCCTTCCATCATCGTACCTCCTCCTTCCGCCGTCGTCACCTCCAGACATTTCTCTCCTCTCTTTCGTATCTCCTCCATCACCATCTCCTCTCCAACGCATCTCACCCATCACCATCTCATCTCATCACAATATTACTTCTTTGCTGATTTCGATTTGATTTCGCTGGTTGAATTATATTGGGTTATATTGAAATTGATTTTGGTTTCAATTTAATATTGAGGGTTTCAATTTTGAAATCGATTAAGAGTTCGATTTTGGTTTATATTTTGAATTCGATTTTGGGTTTCGATTTCGGTGGGTGTAGCTGAAGATGGTGCAGTGGGTAAGGTGGTGGCAGTGGTGGTGTGATAAAGGGTGTGGTGGTGGTGAGGTTAATGTGATGGTGGTGTGGTGTGGTGTGATGAAGGTGGTGGCGGTGGTGGTGAATTGTATGGTGGTGGTGGTGTGGTGAAGGGTGTGGTGGTGTTGGTGTGGTGAAGGTGATGGCAGTGTCGGTGGCGGAACCAGGGGGAAGCGAGGGGTGCTGGCGCAGAAATTAGGTCTAGCCACCACCGAAAAATATGATTTCCGCCTTCCTTGAACGGACTGCTCCGTCCCCTGCTCGTCTTCTCATTGAAGAAGACGACTGACCTGCTTTTTTTTCCCATTCAGACATCAAAACGACGTCGTTTTGATTAAATATAAGAAGGAAAAATAAGGGTTATAACCCAATTAAGCCATTCAAACAAAGCCCACTCTGGCCTGCCAATTCTATGACCAAACTTTGAAGCCCAATAGTTTTATTAGTTTTATGGATACTTTTTCATAACTAAAAGATTCCGTCTCTTGAAAGATGATCTTTCCATAAGTCATGGAAAGACCAAGGTTTAAAGTGCAAATTAGAAGAAACGTGATAAATTTTTTGAGTTGCATCAATTAGGTTGTAAACTTTATAACTACTAAACGGTGCATAATAAATTTTTAATATTGCAACAAAGACCTTTTACCTTTCATTATTCTAATTGAACCTCGTCTTTCCATAGACTATGGAAAGACGGTCTTTTCCAAGACTTTGCCTAACTAAAACTTTTATATTCGGTACCAAATTATCTTTGCAGCTTTACTCATATTAGTTTTATTACCATAATTAATAGGATGGGAAGATCATAATAATTCTTTATATCATTTTCAAATTAATGCGAATGGATTTGGTAATTTTTTAAAATTAACAAAATCTCAATAAAGGTATATATTTTCAGTTAATTATGTTGTTTTATCAAGTTATTAAACAATTTAATTAATTTTAGACATAATTTAATTTCAATTAGGTATAAATTAATTTATACATGTGATTTTCTCACAAATTTTAATTTTAGAATCTTATTTTTGTTATTTTAATACATTAATCTAAAAAATCGAATAATTGTAAGTGTGATTTGTCGTATTTGTAAAAATTGAATTATTTTATATTTAATTTATTATTTAAGCGAATTTTGTTTGAATAGGTCGAATTAAGTGTTCGGGAAAAAAATTCTAGTGTAATTCAACGCTCGAAAAATACCAATATAATATAGCGTCCAATTTTTTGCCAGTGCAAGTAAGCCCCGCCTAAAATACTATCCTGGTTCCGCCACTATTAAATAGGGGTGTAGTTACAATATTGACACCGCGTAAGTCATAGAAACCAAAAGGAGATGGACGAAAAAAACTCGAAAGGCTAAGAACCTAGGGCGGTAATATAATCAATAGATTGAAGGCCCCAAATTTACCCCTTCAGTTAGCCTAAGTATATTGAACTAGAGAAGGGGATGAGTAAACGATGAACTAGTCAAAGACACTGACAAATAAGGAGAGAGCAGGTGTAGGCGTGCAAAAATATAGGGAAAACACACAACAATACATAGAGAAAACCCCCTAACTTCAACTCAACAAATCGGAACCCCTAAATTTCGTCGTACAAGTAAAAGAACGAGGAGCCCTTCTACAAGTACAAAAATAACAGATAAAATCTGAAAGGGCTGTTATCGTTATTGAGGGCCGAACAGATACAAAACAAACAATGGTACACAGAAAAGAGCTCTGACCGTCAGCTCAAGAAACCAAAACCCTTAAGATTTTTTCGCACGAGTAAAAAAACCGGCTACACACAAAATACAACGGTTCAGCTCAATTAAGCAAAACCCCTAATTTTTGTAATTAACCTAAGTATATTAAAGTGGAGAAGGGAACGACTGAACGGTTAACAAGTCAAAGGCACAGCCAAATAAACAGAGAGAAGGTGTAGGCGTGCAGAAATACAAAGAAACCACACAACAATACACAGAGAAAAAACCCCTAACTTCAGCTCAACAAATCACCTAGGGCGGTAAAATAATTAACATATTTGAGGCCCCAAATTTACCCCTTCAATTAGACTAAATATATTGAAGTACATAAGGGAATGATTAAACGATGAATAAGTCGAAGGCACAGACAAATAAGCAGAGAGAAGTGTAGGTGTGCAGAAATATAGGGAAAACACACAATATATAGAGAAAAACCCCTAACTTCACCTCAACAAATCGGAATCCCTAAATTTTTTCGTACAACTGAAAAAGTGAGGAACCCTTCTACAAGCACAAAAATAATAGATAAAAGTTTAAAGGGTTGTTATCGTTACGGACGGCCGAACATATACAAAAAAACAACGGTAAACAGAAAAAGAGCCCCGAACGCCAGCTCAAGAAACAAAAACCCTTCGATTTTGTCGTACGAGTAAAAAAAGTCTACACACAAAACAAACAACGGTTCAACTCAGTTAATCAAAACACCTAAATTTTGCATATTACAGTAGAGAAGGTAACGATTGAACGGTGAACAAGTCGAAGGGACAAACAAATAAGCAGAGAGAAGGTGTAGGCGTGCAGGAATACAGAGAAAACACACAACAATACATAGAGAAAAACCCCCCAACTTCAGCCCAACAAATATGAACCCCTAAATTTCGTCGTACAAGTAAAAAAATGAGGAGCCCTTCTACAAGTACAAAAATAAAAGATAAAAGCTGAAAGGGCTGTTATCGTTACGGAGGGCCGAACAGATATAAAACAAATAACGGTACACAGAAAAGAAGGCCTGAACGTCAGCTCAAGTAACCAATTAAATTTTTTCATACCATTTTAAAAATGGGAACCCTTTTACAACTGAAGGAACAAAAAAATAAAATCAGAAATAAAAAATTTAAAATGATAAAGGAATAAGCAAAATGGTAGAATGTAAAAATAAAGAGGAAATTACCTTAAATGAAGATCCGTGGACGAAGGGAAGTGCGGGAAGGTAACACCTCAGGAAGAGAAGGGCAGCAAGGTCACACCAAGCAGGAGAACATACCACCGTCGGAACCAGGCATGTGAGAAAATATAGTTCATAGGCACCAACATAGAAGGTGGGAGACCTAGAGAAGGGAATTAAGCAAATTGGGGGAAGAATTGGAAGGCAAGGAAAATGTGATTGAGTACCTTGAAATTGTTTGTCACCGACAGCAGAGAGTTTGGGATTGAAGATGTACCAAAGGTGAAACAGGTTGGAGGAGCACTTTTCAACAGAAAGGTAACTGGCCACTGTACCAAAACATGTTCCCAACTATCCAACTCATGCTTTTAGGTTTAGAGTAAGTTGATTTTTAGAACTTTTATGTGATGACCTTATTTGTGCGTGTCTGAGCCCCATCTTCTTGGACCGATTATGTTTTTTTGTTATGGTTTATGGAAGTAGTGTTGGACATATATTGATTATATCATGTGAAAATTAAATAATAAAAATTGAACGAGCCATTTAATTTTTGATACTGAATAAGTTGATTTTTAGAACTTTTATGTGATGACCTAATTTGTACGTGTATGAGCCCCATCTTCTCGGACTGATTATTTTTTTTGTAAAGGTTTATGGAAGTAGTGTTGGAAGTATATTGATTATATCATGTGAAAATTAAACAATGAAAATTAAACGAGCCATTTACATATGCAATAATAATAAAATTTTATTAATTATTCAGGCATACAATTGGAAAGTTTAAATTACGAATAATTAAAGCATATATGCAATAAATAAATCACGTTTCAAGCAATAACATAGTGATGAAGTCACGAGTTAAGCTCGATGTTCTTGAAATGAATGAGTCCCGTCGTGGACCTTGTTCCCTCGGATAAAAACCATCGAAGATAACAATTAACACGTAAGAGTTACCTCAGATTCACGCAAGGCCCGAAGGACTATCCCCTTGACATAGAAACAAATGAAAACTTCTAGAAAGACAAAAAGAAGACTCAAGTTTAGAATATGAAGAGACTTGGGAAATGGTGCCAATTTCATGACCGACTTAGATGATCTATTTATACTGCTCTAAGAGACCCTAATCGTGGAATCGTGATATTATGATTTTATGTAATTAGAGAAAATATTGGATCTTTCTCGGATCATAATTCAGGTTAGAATCATATTGGATCTCTATCATTCCCTTGTGTCATCGCGAACAACTCTTCTGCAATTGACGACGATCATTTTTCTCACCACATCCAGCAGCCATCTTCCTCACTGTGCCTGCGGTCACATAATCTATTACCAAGACGGATGGAGATTATTCAAACTATCATCATCATGAGCAAGATCGCAAACATTGCTGGGTTATAATCCTTCTTGACAAACTCGGGCTCAAATATTGACCAATCA
>JAULKK010015662.1:0-19917 GCA_032355705.1 Rubia peregrina
ATTTTCGGGCAGAGTAAGCCATATTCTTTTTCTTTTTGAATTTTTGTACCTCATTCTTATTATGGAATGATTTTTTGTTGATATGGTGGTTTAGAATGCCTTAGGTCGAGATATCGTTTCGCAAGCCTTTATGCTTTGGGTTAGAATAGTTCTAGGAATAATGTGTCGATCGTACTTTGGGAATATAGTTAAGGAGACCTGTTTAGGACTTTATTCGTTCTTACTCGAGAATGAGTAAGGGTCTAAGTGTGGGGGATTTGATGAGACATGATTTTGATGTTTTCTTAACACAATTCACACCCCTTATTCATCTTATTTTATTGGTGATTAGTTGGATTATTAAATCAACTAGTGTGGTTATTTTGCCTAACTCGCCTATTTTGTGAGCATGTTTAACGTGTTTACCTTTATTACTTGGAAAATTAATACTAGTCCTGTTAGCTTATTTGGAGACCATGACAAAAGACAATTTACAATAATGGTAGAAGATAGAAGGCCAATCGATTGGTTGTTAGAGGATTGAAATCTACTATAAAAAGTGGAAGAAAATTGCTTTGATCAAAATAAAGGAAGAAAAGAAAAAAGATCAAGCTTGAAGCTAAGGTTTGGAAGTTGTTCACATGGCAAAGACCACACCACTCAGAAGTTAGCATCAAGCTTTGTAACTAGTCTCAAAAAATGGATGGTGTAATATTACATGGTCAATGTACTCAGAAGCCAAGAACACCGTTATAGGAAACAGACCATGTTAAATTACATGATTCGTGTAGTCATCAGTGTTCATCGAGATCTGAGACCAAGACCCAGAAAACAGACCGTGTAAATCTACATGGTCCACGCTAGACATCCAGGTACGGTCTGTGTCGGGCGTGTTGACTGGTAAATTTTCCATTCTCTCTCTCCTCCTACCTATAAAAGAAACCCTTTGTAATTGTTTATTCTCTCTTCATTCATTTCACTTCATTTATGTCTTTCGAACCCAAATTTGTTATGAGTTTTATTAGATTAGAGTAGTTTAATATTTGGGAGCATTTGATAAACATGTTAACTTAAAGATTTGTGAGATTCTTAGATTAATCCTATTTATGCTTTTGTTATCATTATTATCTTGTTTTTTATTTTTAATACTATGATTATGCATGGTTAAGGTTAGGATATACAACTAATTATTATTTTTGCATAATCTAGCATTTGGCTTGGGAATGAACCCGGAAAAGTTGTCTTTTTGTCAGATTTTGTCAAAGGTACATGTGAAGGTCGTGTTTATGAGTTAACTATGCATGATAGTTGGGTCTTTTATTAGATTAGACTTACTTACTCAATTGGTCTAGTCTATGAACGATTCGAGAGTTACTGTACAATGAGAAGATATTAGAATATTGAGTGAGTTGTATACTTGTATGTAGTGTTGGTTAATTCAGTACAAGGAAAAGAACTTTTTAGTTTTGCCTTTTAACTTGGATTGTTGATTTTAGCCAAATAATCGAGGTAAGAAGTTCTTTTACCTCATTTTTAAAAACAATTTAAAAGATATTTTTTACTTTGGTTAAAAAATAACCAAGGTAAAAGGTATGTTTTTACCTCTATTTTTTACAGAGGTAAAAATTCATGAAAAATGAATTAAAATTGATAACCGCCAGTTGTTCAACGTCGTAGCAACTACATTATAATATGACCGACATCGCATTATCCATCGGTAAGATTGATCTGGAGTCGATGGATGAGCGGCATTGCTTGTTATAGGAAAAACTATTTCATAAATTAAAATCGAGTTTGAAACAATTTATTTCTTGTTTGAATATGATTGAAACATTTGTACTTTGAATCACAAGTAAATTTTTTTATTCTTATTAGAAAATTATTGAAGAATACTATTTTAAATGTGAGGAACTAAAACTTAGGTAAGTGATCCGTAATAAAATAATCCAATCATTAATGTACGAGATAAAATCATGTTATACGAGATCGTAATCATTAGTTTAAGAGATCAAAGTCATAAAACAATTATTCGAAATATTTTTAAAAAATTCCAAATTATTCAAATTCATCCAAATATTCTAAAACAAAATATTCCAAACAATAATATTTTTATCTGAATTCCTTATTTAAATAATTTGGACCAAAAATTATCAATGACCACCTGATGGTGTGCCTCTCAGAACCACAACTGTTAACACTATGAGCTCCCTTGTAGACTCAAGAAGCTTGAATAAAAGCGCGTTTGCAAAGAATATAATGTTGTCAAGAAGAAACTTTCAAAAACCCTTTGGTTTATATGCCTTGATTTTCCTGTTTCCCGAGTAGCTCATGTGCCACTCAGATTCCTTGTACCTTAGCACAAAGGGGGTTTTCTGACTGGTTAAGCATTCGGCCATTTCCCTTAGAAAGTACCAAATCATAAACAAAAATATAAATTTAGTGTGGAATGATTTTAAAAACATATATATTAAATGTATCTAGTATGACTTACATGGTGGGGTTTTCCTCCATGTTTTGCTACGCCAAGATGCGGTTGAACCATGGATGATCTAAAGACACTGTATAATCATCTAAATTTAGTCCAAAGGATGTGCTACCACATGTCGCATACCGTATAGAAGATGAAGGATATTGATATTTGTGTCCAAGTAACTCAAAATAGAAATATAGCAAAATGAACATAAATAGTGCACCTCACGGTTGGAACTGATTGAATCTCCAATGCTTGCCATGAATCCCAAATTTCATAGAAAATGAATAAAGAAATGACATTGATACTAAAAAAAATGAGTACATTAAGTCATTAGAATTAAAAAATAAATGAGTATATGTGACATTGACTGCTATTCGAATATGCTATCGGTTAAACCGGCAGTATAAGACCAAAGTCGTAGACTTTTTGATCCAGAATAGATTCATGACCGATACGTACAGATCACGTAAGTGTGCAATAGGTTCTAATGATATCTTAATCAAATTGAGACTAGTTTCTCATTCAAACGAAAAACATAAATTGCTATAAATAACTGACGCCAACTGCTGACTTCAGTGATCAGTTGATAAAACCAAGAGGTTAAAAAGAGGTGGTAAATGTCACATTTAAACATAAATCCCGAACTTCTATAAATGGTCAGTACCATAACCTAATGCTGATTACATGTTGTTAACTCCGAGAAGTGACCGAGGGGTGACTGATGCCACATATATCTGGAAATCCTGATTAACTACATTCTTATAGAACAACATATATAAAATATAAAACAAGCAATTACATGAATATACACATTGCAGAACAATAAAAAAGAAACTAATATAATAAACAAGAATACACAAAGTGAAGTACTACTACGATTTCATACAAATTATAATTACAATATAACAAAAATACACACAACAAAAAACAAAGGTCAAATTCAAAATGGTGGTTTACGAAGACAACCCCGTTGAAATCTATACGGAAGACGGATGAGGAGAATGGGAACGGGAATGGGAATGGGCGATAGGTTTCGGAAAGGTGGGAAAGATGAAGAGTTTGAACAATTTATGTGGTTGTCTCATGTATAGATGTTAGAAAACCACTAATGGAATATAGGAACTTAGGCACCAGTAAGTTTCCTGCGGGGACACAAATCGGTGTGATTATAAGTAAGGCACCGGTATATTGACTAAATTGTCCAAAATCAATGTTGTGGCTGATTATCAGCACTGGAAATTTGCAACCGGTGCCCAAAATAAAGGCAATACATACGAATCAACACCTGTACCGATGAAGGGTGAACAAGGGACCGGTACTGGGATAGTTTCCATCTACACAAGAGGGTCTTAGGCGGTAAAAAATAGAGGGAAAATAATAGCTCCGATACAAAGCAGAGAACCAGTGTTTATGTTAATTATAGCACTGAATTACCTAATACCGGTGCCATACAAATAGGGACCCAAAATGGAGGGTAATAATTTTTTAGTATTTTCGAAACCAGATTTGGATACAATACCAAACCTTTGTTGGACGTAGTCATATCGGGGGGTGTTTTTCGTTGCTGAAAAATAGAGCATATGCATTGTGTCATGTAAGGCACCAGTTTTTCTCAAACATCACTGGATTAAAAATGGTGATGTGTACGTAGAATAAATTATTTTACTTACCTCTCTAGTTGCAAAAAGGATTTTAAAAAATCGTTCAAGGCAGCCGTAATTAGCTGTTTTTTCTCAAAACACATGCACCAGTTTATTTAATGCCAGCCCAGGTAATTTTAACGGTGATGCATACTCAGAATAAATTTTTTAGTGTTCTCTAGGATTGGGAAACTTCTTGGAGAAATAATTTAAAGCAGCCGCAAGCTGCTATTTTTTCTGTATTGGCACCTGTTTTTATTTTCATCACCGGTTTTTGAACTGGTACTATGATTGAATGTAGATGATTACTATTAAGCAGGCTAAAGCAGTTGCATTGTGGTCTAATTAGCACCAGTTTTGATCTTTACCGCCATGTTGTGGCCATTCTGTTGGCTTCCATTGACCATTTCTTGATGTTCATCAAAACTAATAGTCTATAGGTTTTTTTATGAATGGAAGGTGTTTCTTGAAATGCATGAGTGGAAATTGTAGGATATTTATATCAATATTTTTTATTTGATTGGCTCACATTGAGTGTTTCTTGATGTTCATCGAAACTAGTATTCCATAGGTTTTTTATGCATGGAAAATGCTTGAGTGGAAATAGTAGGATATCTATATCTTTGATTTTATTGACTCCCATTGAGAGTTTCTTGATGTTCATCAAAACTAGTATTCTATGGGGGTTTTATGAATGGAATGTATTTTTTGCAATGTCTAAGTGATCTTTGTAGGATATGGCACCAAAAAACCTAAGAAGACACGCATAGCATCCCCTTCCGCTCCGGAGATGCAATCCAACATTCAACAACTAGAGAATAGGTGTGTCACGGAGGAAGCAAAGTTAATTGTTGAATCATACAAAAAAAGGTGACATCGGCCGGAGAGAGGCATCGAAGCAGCTCCACACTTTGAAGACAATATTTGGGCACTTGGGTGGGAGAAATTGTGTGTCATGCCTCCATTGTTCAACCTAAGTATTGTGACTGAGTTCTATGCTAATTTGCGGAAGTGGAATAGGGCGTTATGTCATGGGAAAATGGTGCCATTGACCAATAAATCCATGAACTATTGGTACGGATTGGAAACTGTTCCCCCCGAGTAGGATGATTTTTTTGCATTCCTATACAAGACAGATAAGGGTTAAGATTTTGATGAAACCACGGGATGGGATTCGTGAGGACGGTAACTAGTCCAGGAACCGATGTCGATTCTCTTCTGAAACCGAATTAGAAGAAGATTCAAAAGAATAACCTCACAGCCGAGATGAATGGATGGTACCACTTCGCAGCATCCAAAATTGACCTTGTCACAGTGAACACTAAGATTCACTGTTTTAGACTGGTATATCTGTACGCCATTATAAGAAAATTGTGATGGAATGTAGGTAAGTGGATGGTGAACGCTTTGAAATAGGGTGCAGAGAAATCAGGTTGTTGCAGTTTTTGCAGCCTCATCTCCGAGGTGTGCACAAAACATGATGTGCCCCATTATCCCCATGAGATATACGGGCAACCAATTGGTAAATTTCAGTCGACTGCTTCTTTAAAAATATTCAAGAAAATATGGGTCCTTCTTTGGAATCTCGAGTCTTAGCGTTGGACGTGGTTGTCCAAAGTCTCCTGACGGAATCACAATATCAAAGGTCATGGTGCGATAACATGGGTAAGGTTTTTCAATACCAGTTCCCGGATTCCATGAAAGCAGTTGGGTCTTTCCCTACATTTCCAGGCCAATGGGTTGGGCAGAGCGAGGTTGGGACCAGCTCAGAAGATGTAGATATGTTGGATGAAGTGGCATTTGCTGGATATTATTCATGAATTCTGTTCCTCATTGTCCTGACACTATGATTTGTTTTCACAAATTCTTTGTTATTTTGCAGACACAATGTAATCATTATTCACTATTTCGGATATTATCATGTTTTTAATTTAAATTTACTAATTTTTCCCCATAATTTATAGTTTAGGACATTATTATACAATCAAAAAATTCCATTCTGAAAATCCATTTACAAAAAAATATAAAATTTCATTATTCCTTTATAATTGTATACAATCAAAAATTACATTATTTAGAATTCCTTTATTTGGGATATAAAAACAAGAATCAAGTGTTTATAATCAATGCTTAATGTGTTTTGGGCAACATTGCAATTTCTGAAAATATTGCACTTGTTTTATATGATAAGTTTTGAGGGTGTTCCATTTACCCAATCAAGTTATCATTGCACAATTATGATCATGCAATACTTAATTGCAGTATTGAATTGCCAATTCCAAAATAGTTGGAGGGAGCTAATTGCAAAAACCAAAAACTTTGCTCGAAGGTCCGAATTCAATTCCTCTCAGATGCAATCCTACATTATGGGACCCTAATGACAATTCAAAGAAATAACATTAAAAAACTCAAATATTTGGTGGAAATAACTCACAAAGAAAAGTTCTAGTTTGGACTTCTTAACTACTAAGTTATCTAGAGTAAGATACTCTAGGACATGCTTTAGTGCTTTACCGAATTTTGTTAAAACATGAGATGGAATTTTAAAACATATAATAACCGAAGAATATAGAATATGGGGTTATTTGGCTACTAAAATGAAGGTGTACTTTAGATTTGGGCAACAGTGTTATTTTAACAAAATTATGATCGAAGGGTTTTCAGCTTTTCATCGGGCACAATTTCTACACACAAGGTATATTGAATGTTTAATTGATTATTTTTTAGTCCAATTGAATATTTAAAACAATGGGCAAAAATTTCTCCCAACAGAGGGACTTAAATTAAATATTGCTAAATAGTAGAAATGAAACTGAGCACCATTAATGTTGGCTAAATTATCAGTACTAATGATTTCTACTGTTGGAAATTTTGAAAATTATGGTCTACACAAGGGCGGGAAATCTATTTTTTAAAATCATTTCGGCACTGATTTTTATCACTGGTGCTGTGAAAGTAATTCATTTCCCACCTAATAATAGTTGGGCCAAAAAGTTTTCAGCCCATTAGTAATGATGCAGGCACCAATTTTTCAATCTTTGGCACTGGTTCAGTATATTGGTGTTGTAAATAAAATCCTCGTCGGAGTTAAGTAGCTCCACACAACTGCTCTATTGTATTATTGGCATGGAATTATTACAAACAGCACCGGGTTTTTTACCGGTGCTCATGACTTAGTATATATTTCATCTTCTTTCTCTCGGGTTGGATAAAAAATAACCTACACAGCGTCAAACATCTGTTTCTTACCATTTTAGTACCGGTTTCTTGGGTGAACCAGCACCGGTTTTAATTTTTTTTATAAATAAATTAGATTTTATCTACACCATTGATTTATTTACTTGATTGAATTTAAACCATTAAAACAATGCCTATATAAATTAAATCTGAAATCCTAATTTTAACCAACCTCACTGCCCTCCCGTTTTCCTCCATCTACCGCTTCTCCGTCTTCTCCCTCCTCCCCAACCACCTATCCTAATCCGATCAGTTACTAAGCTATCCCCGGTGACTACCATGGCGTTGACCACTATGCTGCTTGCCTTAACTGTGGCCACCCAATGCAGAATACCACACTGATCACAATTCTGACCTGACAACGACTCCGTCGACCACAACTTTGTTAATCCACACCACAGACCCGAAGATGCCGACCATGACTTTGTGAGATTTTGTTCATTTTTTATATGATTTTTTTAATTTATTCACTTCATGTGTGAGAATGTGTTCATTTTGTGATTTTGTTGTTTTTGTGATTTTGTTGTTTTTGTGATGATGTTTGAACTATAAATGAATGAGATATAGACTTATAGTAGGTTGTGTTGTTTTATTTCATTATAGGATGTTTGAACTATAAAAGGTTTATTGTTAAATTGTGTTGTTGTGGATTGAGGCGGTGCCCACAGTGCGATGGATTTGGGAAGAACTAGTTTGAGATTGGGATGAATTTGTAATTCAGAATGAATTTGGGATTGAGGTTGTATTTTTAAATTTTGTTGACTTTGGGATGAACTAGTTTGAGTTTTGCAAGCCTCGTTTACTTGTTTTGTTGATTTCAAGTTGATATTGATGCCTAGTTTGCGATGAATTTTGATTTTTCCGTGATGTATTGGTTCATCTCTATTCATGAAGTGTAGTCTCACTAAGTAATTCTTCTTCCATTATGGAATGTGCGGTAACATTTGTACAACTCTTTCATTTAAAATGTGGAGATTTTGTAGTATATGAACACCAAGTAGACATGGTGTGTTTACTTGGAATGTTTAATGTGATGTGTTTAACATCAAAACATAGTTAATGTTAATTACATAGTTTAAACATAGTTATACACACCATGTTTCATTGGTGCTAAAATACTGCATAAATTTGATAATTTAAATCTTGTTTTTCAATAAATCGTACATGTGAATTTTTTTAATGAACCTGTAGAATAACATTTGCAGAAGTCCTTCATTTATAATGTGGAGATTTCGTAGTATATGAGCACCAAGTAGACATGGTGTATTTACTTGGAATGTTTAACATGGTGTGTTCAACATTAAAGCATAGTTAATGTTAAATACATAGTCATACACACCATGTTTTCTTGGTGCTAAAATATTGCATAAATTCAACATTTTAAATCATGTTTTTCAAAAAATCGTACTTGTGAATAAACTTAGTGAACCTATGTAGTAACATTTGCAAAAATCTTCCATTTATGATGTGGATATTTTATAGTATACGAGCACCAAGCAGACATAGTCTGTTTACTTGGAATGTTTAACATGGTTTGTTCAACATTAAAACATAGTTAATGTTAAATACATAGTTATACACACCATATTTCCTTGGTGATTAAATACTTCATAAATCGGACATTTTAAATCTTGTTCTTCAACAAATCGTACCTGTGAAAAAACTTAATGAACCTGTGCAGTAACATTTGCAAAACTCTTTCATTTATAGTATATGGGCACCAAGTAGACATGGTTTGTTTACTTGGAATGTTTAACATGGTGTGTTCAACATTAAAACATAGTTAATGTTAAATTTATAGTTATACACACCATGTTTTCTTGGTGCTTAATACTGCATAAATTTGACTTTTTAAATCTTGTTCTTCAACAAATCGTACCTGTGCAAAAATATCATGGAAAAAGAATTAGTTAGAGGGCACTCCATGCCAACTTATTCTTAATTGTTGATTACTTTCATGTATTAATTGATTGAGCTATTTTGTAAACAGTAGATGTTTCCCCCGTCAAGATGACTGTACAATGGCTAGGAGATTACAAATATCGCGGACATATGGGGTGAAGCTTTGGTGAACGTGTCTTGCGAACAGTTCAAGACTTAGGTGGATCTTGTGTATTTCAACTTGTATTAAATTTAGGATATATTTACTTGTATTCTAAAGTTATCATATTGATATATCTTTTTTTCAGATTTCCTTGCCTAGCATCAATTTAAGTTTTATATTCTATGTTCTTGGCTCTTTCAAGTGTCTTATGTGATTTTCTACGATTTTCGATTCAGGGTGGGCCTGAATAAATAGTAAGAGGAAATTAAAATTTGAAAATTAAAGCACCGATTTTACAAATACAAAAATCAGTGCTATAAACATACATCCTCAAACTCCCAAGCACCAGAAATTCATTGACATACCAGTGCTGGGTTATGCAGTTACAGGCACCGGTTCTTTTAAACATTGGTTCTAGGAAAGAACCGGTGATCAATATCAATGTACCTAAACAACGATTCAACAAATAGCACCGACATCTTAAATACCAGTGGTGAATATGTTTATATAGCAATTATTCATCATACCCCGGTGATGAATCTACATTACTGGGACCGATGCTGAATCTACATTATAAGCACCGGTTTTGTATACTGGTGCCATAGTAACTACATTTCAACACCACCCTAATTGGGCACCAGTCGACTGGGGCCCAAAATACACGTGCCCTAGGGGGTAGTCTGCAGTAGTGACCAATGTCATTTTGAATTATTGTAAAATTCATCATGTCTGTGCCACATTGGTTATCTTGTCGGCCATACTGATACGATATAATTGTATAACTAACGAAGGTCATAATAATTATAGGCTAGTAATTTTTTGGTCAAGTAGTATAATAAATTGGGTCATTGAATTAGCCCAACTTTATTTGTGATTCTATTAACTATTTCCCACTAAAGAAATCAAATACTTAAGTAGGTTAATCCTAACTTTATATTTGAAGTCAAGTCATAGTTGACCTCACACGAGTCATTAATAGTCGAACCTTTTGGCATCGATCCATCAACTCCATTTGTCCCTCTATAGGTGTCTTACTTCACTATTAATCAATAAAGTAGATACTGCTTAGATTATAAAAAATTAGAAATATAAGAATATAAAATTTTGTGTGAGATTTTACTACACTCATGGTATCGTAAATTTTTAGAATATTTATTTTAAATTGTTTTATCATGCGTAATTTAAAATATCAAACTTATAAAATTATACATGAATAGTTAAAAAAGGAAGTGGCAAGACACTTATAAAGGGACAACGAGAGTATGTTGGTTTGTAATGGAAGTCGATCCACATTTGACCTAGCTAACATGATCAATTAAAATAAGCCTTATTCTTGGCTCACATATTAACATCTTCCCAATGCAAATTACAACTCTACAATATTGCATTCTCTTTCTTCCTAAACTGATTGCCTAGAAGAAATAAGTAGCATTGGCACTTTGAATATGAACTTTACTTTTTTATAACAAGGCCAAGTAAGTTGACATAAGAGGACTAAATGTTGAACCTTTTTCCATCTATGTCAGTTTACAAATGAATTCAAACAACGGTTAACCTAAAACAAATAAATTCAGAACTTTTTGCCACCTACATTGGTTTACGATAAAAGGTGGGGCCATGTTTGACCTAACACGAGTAAAGTTTGAACTTTTTCCATATATGTTGGTTTACAATAGAAGGCGGAGCCACAATTGACCTAACACGACTAAATTTACAACCACCTCCCATCTATGTCAGTTTACAAGAGAAGTCAAGTCATGGTTGACCTACCACGAGTAAGGTTCAAACCTTTTGTCATCTATGTCAGTTTACAAAAGAAGTCACAGTTTGTTTGACCTAAGAGGAGTAAAGGCCAAACCTTTTTCCATCTACGATGGTTTACAATAGAAGGTGGGACACAGTTGATCTAACCCAAGGAATATTTGAATCTTTTTCCATCTATGTCAGTTTACAAAACAAGTCAAGCTACTGTTGATCTAACACGAGTAAATTTCAAATCTTTTGTCATCTATGTCAGTTTACAAAAGAAGGTAAGCCACTGGAGACTGAGCTAATAAAATTAATTAAAGGTCCAATATTTTGCCATCTATTTATCTATGAAGGTTCAAAATGGAAGTTAATCTGCAGCTGACCTAGCTAATATGAGTACTTAAAGGTTGAACCATTTTTCATCGATCTATCTATGTTGGTTAATAATAAAAGTTGAGTCATGGTTGAAAAAATATGAGTAATTAAAGGTTGAACCTTTTGCCATCGATTTATCTATCTAGTCAAGAAATGGTTGACCTATGACAAGTAGAAGTCAAACCTCGAATTCGGTCTAATTATGTTGGGTGGTGAAAACAATGCAATATTGCACGTCCACTTGATATAACTGAAACCAATTGAGATGGCTTACAAACATCAGACTAATAACCTTATTGGGCCATATTATTTTGTTGGGTTGTCATGGGCTATGTAAAGCCCACGTTCCTGGATGAAAGTGCGACTGACTTCGATCACCCAACATTTATCAAAAAAGTTTAGCGGGAAAAAAGAAATTGAGCACCCAAATTTTGGAAAATTTCCCACGAAACCTATCTAAACTCATTGCCAAACAAAATACGCCTCTACCTCCCATCTCTTTCAATGCTCCCACCAAAAAATATTCCTCCAACTTTCCATGTACACCATATCAATAAATAAACAAGTGTAAAGTCTAATGAATTCAATGACTTCTTTCAAACTACTACAACTAAGAAAAGGTGAAACATTTCCACATGAAAATTGAGGTTGTTTTCATTACTTACATGTTTAAATTTTAATTCTTTTGGTGAAATTCTTTCTTTCTGTAATTGATGAAGGAAATATTGAATCTTTTCATGAATTGTGATGATTGTGTTGCATATTATCTAGTGTATAGTGTTGTTGTTGTGCATATAATGTTATGTATAACTAATGACAAGTACTAGGCATAGATTAAGGTAGATTCTAGACAAGAATGTTATTTTTTATAGAACATTTCTTGAATGTCCGATGTTGACTATCCCACCAAAAAATGCGACCAGAAATTAACTACGACTGGCGTCGCGCGTATGAAGAGAATTTATGTTTGTTCGTTTTACAAGGGCAATTAATGCTACGACTAACATTGGTGGAAATTGTGATGTCATGGATGAAACCTGCAGCATAATTAAGGTTGGTAGACCACAATAGAGGTGTGTACTCAGTAATACCAGGCTAATGTTATTGGTGGAAAATTTCTAAAGGCCCATGGACATTCACAGGCAAACAAGTAATGGGATTAGTGTAGTTACAACCCAAAACCTTATTATTGTAAATTTAATGACCGGTATCAACACACCATTAACCTTATTAAGGTCATGATTGTTTTTAATCTGTCCTAGATTTGCATAAAATTGAACTACTTCATTATGGTATACCGGTTTGACTAATTTCAAGAGCTTATCGAATTGGGAATTTTCAAAATATTTAAGTAAGTATTTCAATATCAATGGGCCAATGTCCGAACTAAGCACTAATTTTGGATTTGAACACTTCAGGCCAAGGAAATCGATGTACCTTTGTTCGGCTGCGTCATTGAAAAACTTTTGACTCTGCCCCGATCTCAACAAAAGGTTCACGAGCCCTCATAGATGCATTTGAACCTGACCTAGCTCCTTGAATCCTTACCATTGTACCCTAATTCATTTATTTTTGGTGAATTTTGATTGAAAATTTAGACACGGGGGTTTGAGAGATTTGGGGATTTTGAAACTAAATCGTTCATTTTTATATACTTTCACACTGGGTTCCAGATTTCACTCATGTCCTTTGGTAAGGTTCAAGACACGGTTCCGAACTAGGAAAATGCTCTCAATTCATCCCACATTTCCCAAATTTGTCTTCCAAATCATGGAAACCCCTAGCTCATATGAGCAATCATTATAATCTTCCAAATTTTCTAACAATTTTGGAGATTTTGAGTTAGGGTGAGTGTTCCTAGTTAGTGTGTGCTTGACACCATTTCAACTTACCATCCATTTGAAGACATCAAGAGGTAAGCATCAATCTCATATTATTTCATTTATTTCTCTAGCATCTCGTGTTCTATTGTCATCAAAACTTGTTTGGAAGTTATGGTATACTAATTTCTGAAATTCTATATAAATTGTGTTGTTGTATTTTTTATGAAGTAAATATTATGTTATGCTAGGGTTTTTTGTAAATATTGATTCACTACTGCAGGAAAGGTACACAGGCCCCGGTATTTTCTACTTAGGCATCGATATATGGCCAAATACCGGTGCCTATGTATCTGTCCTGCAGTATTGATTTATGGTTTGGGGTTTATAAACTAATCTCTTTTAGGGTTTATAAATTGTTTTGTGAATATTGATTTTTGCACTTTTTAGGTAGTACAATGACATGAAAAAGGAATTGAGAAGAAGTCTCTTCTCAGCAAGAAGGAAATGAATATTCGATTAGAAATGGGAATAACAAAGGGGAGGGGTTGGATAAGGTAGGAATAACAAGAACTCATTGTTGGACATTAGAGAAAAGAATTGATAGGAAGGAGTTGACTTTGTTAGTTTTTAACAAGTTGGGTAAATGTTTGTCAGATGAACATGCTAAGTGGTCTAGTTGGGTGGGAAAGGTTTGTAGAACAAGGGTAGACATAAATTACGATAATTGGAACGAGGTGCCAAAGGAGTACAAAGATATCCTTTGGATGGAGTGCAAGGTACAGTTAATGATATTATTAGGATCCACACAAACTGAAATTACTTGTATCCTAAAATTATCTATTATGTTTTGACATGATAGTCTTCAGTAATTCAAAATAGAGACCCTTTGAGATCATGCCCCCGCCATGGATCTGAGGAAAATGACCATTAGCATGTTATCAAAGAGTTGGAGAGAGAAAAGTACATCTTATCTATGGATTACATATTATCTCATAGAAAAGGAGAACATCTATGGTTAACTTATACATAAATTCAACCTGAACATTGGGAGATATGTAAGAGAGAGGCTTTTGAGAATGAAGAAAAAGTTAGCCCACTTATATATAAATTAGTGTGTAATTATCTTGTCTTTAGATTACCTTGTCTTCGGTGGTCACTTCTCTATGAAATCCTAACACAGGGGGACAAGGTAAGAAAATAGACAGAATACCAAGAAAAATGAATATTCTCATTGGAAGATTCGTGGGGGCTATGGTTTGAAGCTATCAAATGAATAAAAGAAGGCTTGGAAAGTAATGTCCAACTTGCAATTTTTTTGGGGGGATGACCGAGGAAGAGGCAAGATCATCGGTCACTTCGATTGATGTGGAAGACATCGAGAGGTGTGATATATTACTAATGAGCCACCATAATATGGATTGTAGATTTGACAAACCCTTAGAAAATTAACTTATGGAATGGGTGGCAAGATACACTTGATTATTTAATATATAGACTTCCAATGCCTTATCATTTTTGCCCTCACGTATATAGGCCAAATTGAAATAAGATCAAATAGAAGAGAACTTTTTTCTGACAGGGAAAATCTACAACCTTACCCAAGTTATAGGTAAATTGGATCACCCAGGTTGTATATGGAGGGTAGGTGCATTCGTTTCAGAAAGAGATTTTTTTTTTGAAATTCCGCGGTCTTACAGTAGGGCAAAACCATCGAGGGTTCACATCTTGCAAAAAGAAGCTATTATTCTTGACAAGCACATAGGGCAACAAGAAATTTTAATTAGAAGGTTAATCCTGCACACCGGTCTTCCTATCCCAGAGAATTTAGACAACATGATGCCGATTTGACTCCACCATCTAGAGGTTCACACCACTTGCTGAGGGAGGTTGAGGTCAACCACAAGCCAAAACTTTTAACACCAACATAAGATGACAACAACTTTGACAAAGCGATCACATCAATGCCCAAAAAAGTACAGTTTTTACACACGAAATCATTAGAAAATGGAATTTCCATATGGTATTAAAATAGATATTTTAATTCCACATAGTCATAAAAAAAATTTGAGCTATACATTAATCAAGGTGACAAAGGTATGCCACTCCACGTTGCCGATGGAATTTTGTACGCAGCAATGCGACATCATCACACTATACCAATTGCGGATGGTAATTTTCAAGTTTCGTTCAAAAAACTAGTGGTGCTCAAAGCCCCATTAGCAATTCCATATGGAAACTATAAAAATGTGGGTCCTTCACTAGGAAATTTTCTTCTTTGGCCTCATCGCCTAATTTATGCCAACCAGGAAACAGATCGTTATTTGAAGGATGCGCCCCTGAAGACACCTAAACCGGCTGTACAAACACCGGAGAAGGTTAGAGCTCTGGTCATTAGGACGCATGTAAATAAGAATCACCTCAATTTGTTAGGGTGTTGTTTGATTGTTTTTCCATAGACCCGCATAAATCAACATACTTTTTTTAAATGAGTGTGCTTTTTGGTGCCAAGCGAGATATCATCACCCCTTGGATTGACTTCGAAGACCTTTGGAAGTGTGAGCAAGTGAACCAAACCCTAATGTCCCTCTAACTATTGTGAGTGTATTCTTTAATCATTTAAACACAAATTTTAGCTAGTAATAAATATCGTATACTATTAATGTTCTCACAATTTCTTTGAAGGTACAAGGATTACATTTCAAGTCAAAAGAACAAGGGTTGGGTGAGATATTTGTGTCCTGTGATGACTCAAGAAATTGGTTTCACATTTCAAGAAAAGATTGACTACATCCACAAGAGTCTAGGCTGGAAAGAAAAAATTGTTCATTGCGCCATATATTGAGTGATGATGGTTAGATACTCATTTCAATTACCACACTTATGTTAGTCAATTGTTGTTATATTAGTTTTCCTTGCGGGGACTAATGGAGATTATTATTTTTTCCTAGAGAAGAAGTGTGTTTTTTGGATTGATCCCTTGCATTTCCAACCCTCGGAATCGTTTGTGAAAATTTTGGGTTCTTCAATGAATGACCCAGTCGATTCAAGTAATACGATGTTGATGATAGACGAAATCAAGGTGTTGTTTATTCACACATTCTCCTTTACTTGTTTTCTACATTTTAATGATTAATAACTACTTACATGGCCTTTTCTCAGTAATAAAAACAAACAGAAACTTGGGAGAGCGGATATTATGTTTGGTGAGTCCATTCAACAAGTCCAGGAGGATTATCTAGAAATCGACAATGTAAGTTTTGAGTGTCATTTTTTGTCATCCACTTATATTATTGTCTACCACTTACACTGAAGACTCATGGTCCCATTATTATGCTATTTTTCATCCTAATTGTCATATTATTATACTCACGGATTTTTCAAGTGAACAACAAGCCTTATTGACAAGATGATATCAACATTGCAAGAAATTGTATGGAAATGTATTTAGTGAATGCCCGATCGTCATCTATTGGAAATCCAACCATGGTTTAGAATCGTGTTGAATTGAATTTGTAGTGTATATATATATATAAATGACACATAGTGTCTGGAATAGAATTTGCAAAATCCCTATTTCTATCTATAGATTGTTGTTTTGTTTCCGTAGTCGATATATTTTTGTTAGGTAGCTAAAATTTATGAAGCCATTTGTTTTGGGGAATAGAATTATCTATATTTCTATTCCTGAATGTAAAATGGTGCTTCGTTGGCGATCTTTGAATGGATTGAAGCTATTATATGGGGCTTTTCTTTTCGCCACGTTTTATATATTGGACTTTTATGCATTTACCTCTTTCCCTAAGTGAGTTCCGAGTTCGGAAATACTGCCAAGCTTCATGTACAAGGTGTTCCTAAAGAGCCGATCTTGCACTTCCAAACTTGGAACTATAGGTTAGAAACATGTCCCAATTCAGGAACTATAAAATCTATTTTAACACTTTAACGTGTCAATTATAGTAACAGGACAGAAAGTAGACCTGATTAAAGAACTGCTTCCAAATATTGGAAAATGAATCCGTTTGAGGAACCTACATCATGTTCCAAAATCATAACTATATTTCCATCCTAGACGATGCTTCACAAGTTCTAAACTGCAGACTCCAGTTATGATATTGGAACTAGATGGAAAGCGGTTCCTTCACAGCTTTCAAAGGCAGAAAATAACCGTCTTTGAAGACATCATTTTAAAGGCAGTTCCTTTAACTGTTTTTCATCGGTGATGATCAAAGGTAATACCAGAGAAATCATCTGCAAAGTGACTTCTATGGCCCGATATAACCGACTTTAATAGGTCATCCTCCACTAATGAATGTTTAGTTTTAGTGTTCGATGCTTGTAAAGTTTTCATGAATAAGTATGCAATTAATGTTAAGTTTTATTGTTTGGATTATGTGTGATATATAAGGATTTTGTTACGATTTGTGCTAAAATTTTAAATTGTTGTTGTTGTTTCTTAGATGTCTAAGAACACTTTCCCCACTTATGCCGTGATCAAGAAGGAAAGAGGATCTATAAGTTTTCCTCTTTTTTAGCTGTGATGTTTTACATGCTGTTGTTGATGTTTGTGGTTCTGTTTTTTTATCTTTCATGTTTAACCTTTTAAGTTTTGTTATTGGTGTTGGTGTTATGTTTTAATTTCAGTGTTCGGTGGTGTTTTCATGTTTAAGTATGCAGCTGATGTTCAGTTTTGTTGTTTTGATATTTTAGTATTTGTTGTTGATGTTTTTAAATTTTAATATTGATGTTTTCAATATTGTATTTGATGTTTCTCAATGTAGTTATCAATGATGTTATGTGTGCTATTGTGATGTTTTAATTTCAGATACTGATGCTTTTATTACTGTATGTGATGTTTCATGTTTATTTCACAAGAACACTTTCCAAGCTAGAGCTCTACAATGCCATTGATAAGAAAAAAAAATGCTACAAGGAATCATACTCTTGAAGGTGTTCCCTTGAACAGAGGACCGAAGCAGACCTTTGATCTTTCCGTTGATGGAATAGAACATTCATCCTCTTCAAAACATCAGGAGGGAAAGCGAGTCTATGAATAAGCTAACAACGAAGGGAAACAAGTTTGAGGGAAAAATTGAATTTGATTGTTTGGGATGTATTGTTTGAGAATGATGTTTTAAAAATATTGGTTTGTTTGTTAAAGCCAAGGTACTGGATTATTATTAATGTTTTAGCTTTATTTAGATTTTTTTTTTACAGTTTTTATGTTAGCAATATATTAGGGTATTTGAAACCTTTTGTAATGCATGATTTTTAACAAGTTATTTTCAATGCAACAATAGTAGAATGTATAAGTGCAGTGGAGCATATGAATATCTTGTTTAAATCAACATCTTCATAAGTACTTTTTGTAAAACATCAAACAAGGAATTTGAACCATCACAACATAATAGTGTAACATCACAGTATGATAGTAAATATTAATCAAGTCCCAACAAGCTAATTTTAGATAAACGGAGCATTACGTGTATTTTAATTTTGTATTGGGTGTTAAATTATTATTTTTTGAGGTTTAAATAATTATATTTGATGTTTAACTCTTTTTTTATATGTATTTTAGTTCTTACTCAACATTAAACTATTCTAGTTTATTTTGATGTTTAACTATAGTCTAGTAGTTTTTTTTGTATTTTTATTTGATGATTAACTATTTTATTATTTTTTATGTGATGTTTATCTACTCCCTCCTTCCTATCTCAAATTGCACAGGAATCGTTATCACACTGTTCAACAAACATGTTTGACTATTAATATGTTTGAGTACGTATAATAACGGGAAATAAAAAGTTGATATTTAGAAACTACTTGTTACGATCAACTATATCACACACGTTTATATTTTTACTCATGTATCTATTCAAATATGCAGTCAAACTTTAACAGATAATAGTGTTCAAAAAGTAAGTGTGCAATTTGAGCCGGGACGAAGGGAGATTTTTAATTTAGTTAATTATAGAAATAGTTTTTTAACTTTGATGTTTAAATATTTAAATAGGATGAATTATTATTTGGAGGTGAAGTTTAAGTAATTAGGCCCAACACAA
This sequence comes from Rubia peregrina, assembly GCA_032355705.1. Classification (NCBI taxonomy): domain Eukaryota; kingdom Viridiplantae; phylum Streptophyta; class Magnoliopsida; order Gentianales; family Rubiaceae; genus Rubia; species Rubia peregrina. The sequence goes on from JAULKK010015662.1 coordinate 19,380, forward strand.
GACAAAGCGAAAATAATTAGACCCAAAATAATTAAATTGGATCAACAATTCAAATCGAGTTGACCTAATGGGTACCTAATCCATCGTGAAGAATTTTCCGGCGGCAAAGATGAAGAAGTATCCAACCATATTCTATAAGGAGAGATTAGAAGTAGCGTCGGAGGCATCTTTCAGACTATGATTTAGTAAAAGAGTTCTTCTAAGCCAACAATGTCATGGTTTCAATTGAATACTTTTACGGAGAAATCAAGTTGATGAAGAATTTTTTTAATGTAAGATTAGGTGAAAGAGGGTTTGTGCGCGTATACAGAGGGAAATTGCAAAGCCAACTTCTGGTTGCCGTGAAAATGTTGAAGGAACCAAAGGTCACCATTCTTCTCCGATGCTGTTGAGATTGCAAATTTGATGGCTACGCAACGAATTTGTCTCCAGCGAGACAAATAGATGGCCATCGTTGTGACGGTTAAACCCGGTAATATGAATTTGAGGCCTGGGTGACGAATTCATCTCCTTGTCATCGGAGACTCATCGATCGATC
>JAULKK010015663.1:0-10068 GCA_032355705.1 Rubia peregrina
ACTTGCCAAACTATCTACTTAGTTGTATTTAGTGAGCAATAGGGCTTATAAATATCATCTTTGAGAGGTACGGCGACAACCTCCCACATATCCATAAAATGAGCACAATATTTAAACAAATGAAGAGGCGGAGATTAAAATGGAATAACATGCAAAACCACTCAAGCATATGCAAGATGTCTTGGAGTGTTTAGTTCTTCATCACATATTTAAACTTGATTTTGATAATTCATTTCATATATATTTTTTATTTGGTTTTGGATCTTATACAACTTTGTCATTTCGCAATTGCTCATCGCTATGTGCTATTGCAAGACCTGGCATCATTTTTCTCGAATATATTCTAATCTTAATTTACATTGTATAGTTAAATTCTCTTCATACATTTTTAGGAATTTGAATTAACAAACATTCAAAATGTTTAAGCGTCACGTGCACCATAACGTGAAAGTATTTAAAGGAATATATAAAAACTAATCTATATATTTTCGAACCTTTAGCATTAAGTTAAATATTATATAATCATTTTAGAAAAGAAATATATGCACGGAACTTGCACAAAAAAATCACGGTTGGAGAAATAATTCATTTTGATTGATGTTGGACATTTTATAGCCATTAAATGAGCACAATATTAAACAGATAAAGTGGCAAAGATTAAAATGGAATAACATGCAAAACCACTCAAGAACACCAAGTGCAAAATCTCTTGGAGTGTTCAGTACTCATGCACATATTTAAACAGGCTTTTGATAATTCATTTCACGTATAATGTTTCATGCCACTTATGTCATTAATTTCTTAAGCGGTGGGATGATAAACTCTCATAATTTAAAAAAATATGATTGAAAAGCAAGGTTAAACAATATATGGGTAGTAAACCCTAATAAAAGATTTTACAATAATAGGGTAAAAACTAGGAGAATCATATTTGTTTCTAAAAGTCAAGCAAGTAGGCTCTCAACCAATTATTGTTCTTATTTCTTCTGGTAGCTAGATCCACACACCCAATTTTAAAGGTTCGAGTCATCTATTTAGAAAATCTAGGCACTCTTCTATTTATATGATGACAGGCAACCTATTTTATTCAGTGCTAATAATGTCTAAGAAAATATCTCTAATCACATAAAACTTGTATTTCATTTGTTACCATAATTTTTCCATCACAAAAACTACTTATAATTGTGCTTCCAACACTAGAAGTTCTTAGGCGAGCCCATCAATAGTAGCTATTTGGTGTAACAATCTACCAATGTTGGATCTTTCTTATCTTATGTAAATTTTAGCACCATAACGCTTTATGATTTCACCACAATTTAAATATATTCCGGTAACATCCATCCATTTGTGTTCCAACTTAATTTTTCATTAACTTAATAATTAATTAGGCCTTTAACTTGAATATGCAATGAATCGCACACAATGCTTATAAATTTGTAAGCACGCATGATAACATGGAGCCATTAAAAACATATTTTAAATAAAACATGGTATATTATGCCCTAACACTTAAGATATAACTAAGTATTATGCAATCCCTTTAGAACTAAAATATATGCAGTGAACTTACACAAAATATGCACAGTGATTTGGAGCATCAATTTGGTTCAAGGGAATAAAACCATTTACTGATCATTTAATAAAAAATATATTTGTTCTCAAAAGTATATTATGCGTGTTTCCACCGAAAATTCCTATATATATTTGTTTTGGTAGCTAGATCCACATACATAAATTAATGGATTTGAGTAAGTTGTTTAGAAACTGCTAACCCTCTCTCTCTATATATATATATATGAACAAACGAACCCTCTCTGTATATACACAAACACACACACATACACGATTGAGGGAACTCTATTTTTTATTTAAAACAAATGGTTGAAGTTGCTTTTGAATAAAATTTTCATTTTATAGGATTAAATGTTTGTAGCAAAGGATTAACAAGGCCATTAAATATGTGAGCATGCACGATAACATGAAGCCATTAAAAGAAATTTTAAATAAAAAACACCTTTCTATTATGCCCTAACCCATAAGATATAATTAAGTCATATGTAATCCCTTTACGACATAAATATATGCAGTTAACTTGAAAGACACATGCACGGGAATTTGGAGCATCAATTTGGTTTAATTGATTTAAACCATTTACTGATAATTTAACAAAAACATATTTGTTCTCAAAAACATATCATGTGTGTTTCTACCAACAATTTGCGTTTCTAATTCTTTTGGTAGCTAGATCAATACACATAGATTTAATTATTCAAATAATTTGTTTAGAAACTACGAACCCTCTTTCTATATATACAGAAACAAACACACATAGGTGAACTGTAATTTTGATTTTAAACAAATGGTTAAGCTTACTCGTGAATAAATCTTCCATTTTATAGGATTAAATTTTTTTAAGAAGGATCGTCAAATTATTTTCAAACACATGCTTTTAAAGATAACTTGGGATAAGAAAATTATAAGATATCATTGGGTACTATGAGCATGGAAATCCCAAGAATATTTTGTGTACCTTAAGAGCAAACGAGTTTAGGTATGTTAGAACTGGTAGGAGGTTAAACGAGTTGAACGATAGGAGGGAAAATGAGTTCCGGTGTGTTAGTAGTGGTAGGAGGGTAGAGGAGTTAAGGTTGTTCTAATGTGCAGATCTCATTCTACACATTTTTCATGCCACAATGAACAACCTTTGTTGGAAGTGGATGAAGAAGAATGGAATTGTAGGGTGGTGCTAATAATCAAACAATAGTGAGCACGACCCTTGGAGGCTGTTTTATTACTAGTACTCAACAATAGAACCATTCGATATTGTAATTTAAAATTATATTATAAATATAAACATGTCCACAAAAACATATTATGTCCAAATTAAGTTATAATAAATTAATACTTTTAGTATTAAAAATAAATTGAACTTTCATATATGATAAATTATCTTAAATAAGAAAAAATAATATAGACTATACTGGTACCATGAAATGATTTCAAATGATTTTTTATCATAAAATGTAAATTATTCTATTCGTACACTTTCAAATTTATTTCATGTGTGCACCACTGTGCGTTCCTCACGCGTTCATATATTCTACAAAAAAATCAATAAAATATAGGAGTGACATTTTATTAAAGAGAAAAATCCATACACACATGCATTAAATGCCATGAGATATCAAGGTTCCTCACACCCCTCCTCAAAGTTTGTTGGATAGTATAATAATATGTACCACGATATGTACTGATAGATAACCATATCTTAGTACCTGATCAGGATGGAAAATAAATAAGCACTATAGGAAAAGAAAAAATGCACACACTTGCGCACACATGCTCATAAACATTTACACATATTTCTAATGTAATTTAGTGAAGCAACAATACATTTTAATAATCATTACAAGTTTCTTACAAACTTAAAACAATTTTAATTCTAGGAATGATTTGCAACATTAATTAATTAGCAGAAATTTTTAGGTGTCATGAAGAATCTCGTAGATGAGAATTTATATGTATGTAGTAGTACGTAGTAGTAAAAAATACTTTTCAGGAAACCGGGTTGCCAAAAACTTCGACACCTAAATTAACATAAGGAGTAGAGTGTTATGAGTATGAGAGCAGTAAGATTATTTTGTTTGCACCAGCTCCAATTAGTCGTTAGCGCCACCTGCTAAGGGAATCTTTCAAAATCTTCTTTTGGTTTTGATACGACGATTGAAACTGAATGATTCCGTATTCGTACTCCATCCAGCACCACCAATGGCTTATTTCAACAACCTTCCATTTTTATTTTATAGCAAATCAATTCTAGACTTAAATTGGGTATTATCTCTCATTGTAAATCATCAAATATATTGAGCTCTTAATCAAAATTGCACTTCTCTCCAAAGTTCCTTTCTTTTCTCGGTCAAATCTATCTTCTCTGCCTTAAGTTTATGCATTTTCCCTTTACTTTCCTATTTTATTGCTTTGGATCGTGACAAACTAGTATCATAGCACCCGTTGCTTAGAAAGAAAATGGTATAGGATACTTGTTACAAAAAAAATGTAATTAGAGTTGAAGGATTTGGAATATAGAGTTTCTGGATAAATGCGGGACCTCAAGAACCAGATTGACTCTAAGTTCTCAACATGCATGGAGGCTGTAATACAACCATTCCTATTTTATTAAAACGGCCTCACTGAACATGTTAGGAGAGTATATCAAAGGGGATGAACGAGCTGGAGATTTCCACAACATTACTCCATCAAGCGCAACCAAAAAAAAGCGCACACCAAAGTTCACTTTGAGTAGGAAAATTCCTCAATTTTGTCCCACCGTCAATAAATAACATCCAGGATAAACAAAATCAGGCGCAACTCCAGAAATGAACAACTTAAAGTGGAACTGATTGTGTTTACAAGAGATAGCCCCAACAAGTTGCTCAGAAAGTGTACATTTTTTTAAGAGAAAGAGCTTTTGTGCCTGAAACAAAGGACTACCACTTATGAGACAGAAATTCTAGATTTTGTTATGGTTGTTGGTATAAGAAAGGTAAGTACACTAGTGAGATAAATGAGTAAGTACAACCGTTTAAGATTCTGGTCACGTAAGAGTACCCACCGAGTTTAGATACTAGACCTTATGAGTCTAAGTTGGACCTGTGTCTGGATATATATTTTTTATCCGGGTTTGGATCTTATAAAATGTTGTCATTTCTCAATTTCACATTACTGTGTGCTATTTCTAGAACATGCATAATTTTTCTTGAATATATTCTAATCTTACTTTACATTGTATAGTTAGAGTTAAATTCTCTTCATACATTTTTAGGAATTTGAATTAACAAACATTCCAATGTTTAAGCATCACATGCACGATAACGTGAGGCTATTTAAAGGTATATCAATAAAAAAAATCTATATATTTGCAAACCTTTAGCATTTAATTAAACATTATGTAATCATTTTACCAAAGATATATAAACGGAACTTGTACAAAAAAATGCACAGCTACTTTAAGAAAGAATTCGTTTTGATTAATTTTGGACACTTAATATCCATAAAATGAGCACAATATTTAAACAAATGAAGAGGTGGAGATTAAAATTGAATAACATGCAAAACTACTCAAGCATATGAAAGATGGCTTGGAGTGTTTAATTCTCTTTCACATATTTAAACTTGATTTTTATAATTCATTTCACGTTTATATTTTTGATTTGGGTATGGATCTTATAAAACTTTGTCATTTCGCAATTGCTCATCATTATGTGCTATTGCCAAACCAGGCATCATTTTTCTTGAATATATTCTAATCTTAATTTACATTGTATAGTTTGAGTTAAATTCTTTTCATACATTTTAGGAATTTGAATTAACAAACATTCCAAATGTTTAAGCATCACATGCACCATACCGTGAAATTATTTAAAGGTATATATAAAAAAACTAATCTACATATTTGCGAACCTTTAGCACTTAGTTAAATATTATATAATCATTTTAGAAAAGAAATATATGCATGGAACTTTCACAAAAATTGTACGGTTGGAGAAATAATTCACTTTGATTGATTTTGGACATTTAATAGCCATTAAATTAGCACAATATTTAACAGATAAAGTGGCAAAGATTAAAATGGAATAACATGAAAAACCACTCAACCACACCACGTGCAAGATGGCTTGGAGTATTTAGTACTCATTCACAAATTTAAACTGGATTTTGATAATTCATTTCACGTATAAGTTTCATGGTGCTTATGTCTTTAATTTCTTAAGTGGTGGGATGATAAACTCTCCTTATTTAAAAAAGATGATTGAAAAGCAACCTTACACAATATATGGGTTGTAGACCCTAATAACGATTTTACAAATTTAGGGTAAAAAACTAGAAGAATCATATTTGTTTCTAAAAGTCAAGCAAGTAGGCTCTCAACCGATTATTGTTTTTATTTCTTCCGGTAGCTAGATCCATACACCCAATTTTAAAGGTTCGAGTCATCTATTTAGAAAATCTAGGCACTCTTTTATTTATATGATGACAGACAACCTATTTTATTCAGTTCTAACGATGTCTAAGAAAATATCTCGAATCACATAAAACTTGTATTTCATTTGTTACCATAATTTCCCCCCCACAAAAACTACTTATAATTGTGCTTCCAACACTAGAAGTTCTTAGGCGAGCCCATCATTAGCAGCTATTTGGTATAACAATCTACCAATGTTGGATCTTTCTTATGTGAATTTTAGTACCATAATGCTTTTATGATTTCACCACAATTTAAATATATTCCATTAACATCCATCCATTTGTGTCCCAACTTAATCTTTTATTAACTTAATCATTAATTACTTAATCATTAATTAGGCCTTTAAATTAAATATGCATTGACTCACACACAATGCATATAAATATGTAAGCATACATGATAACATGAAGCCATTAAAAGGTATTTTGAATAAAATACGGTATATTATGCCCTAACACTTAAGATATAACTAAGTATTATGAAATCCCTTTAGAACTAAAATATATGCACATAACTTACACAAAATATGCACAGAGATTTGGAGCATCAATTTGGTTCAAGGGAATAAAACCACTTACTGATCATTTAACAAAAAAATTATTTGTTCTCAAAAGTATATTATGTGTGTTTCCAACGAAAATTCACGTTTATATTTCTTTTGGTAGCTAGATCCATATACATAAATTAATGGATTTGAGTAAGTTGTTTAGAAACTGCGAACCCTCTCTCTATATATATAGACACAAATGAACCCTCTCTATATATACACAAACACACACACACACACACAATTAAGGGAACTCTATTTTTTATTTTAAACAACTGGCTGAAGTTGCTTTTGAATAAAATTTTCATTTTATTGGATTAAATCTTTGTAACAAAGGATCAACAAGGCCATTAAATATGTGAGCATGCACGATAACATGAAGCCATTAAAAGTCAATTTAAATAAAACACCATTCTATTATGCCCTAACACATAAGATATAATTAAGTCATATGTAATCCCTTTACAACTTAAATATATGTACTTAACTTCCAAGAAACATGCACGGGGATTGGGAACATGAATTTGGTTTAATGTATTTAAACCATATACTAATAATTTACCAAAAAATTATTTGTTCTCAAAAGTATATCATGTGTGTTTCCACCAACAATTTACGTTTCTGATTCTTTTGGTAGCTAGATCAATATACATAAATTTAAGGATTCAAATAATTTGTTTAGAAACTACGAACCCTCTATATATACACAAATACACACACACAAGTGAACTATAATTTTGATTTTAAACAAATGGTTAAGCTTACTCTTGAATAAATCTTTGATTTAATGGAATTAAATATTTTTAAGAAGAATCATCGAATTGTTTTCAAACACATGCTTTTAAAGATGACTTGGGATAGGAAAATTTTAAGATATCACTGGGTACTATGAGGATGGTAATCCCAAGAATATTTTGTGTACCTTAAGACATGAGAGACATTTAGAAATTGAGTGTAATGATTACCACCTCAAAAAGAGGCGATAATATGCTTTGCCCGCGAAAAAAGTGATTTTCTTCCACCTTAGAGGACGACACATGAATCCTTGATGAAATAAGAAAAAGTAAACCATTCAAATACTTGTTAGTGATTTAAGGACAAAAAATACCATGGGGTCTTTGATGAAGCGTATCCTTCAGTTCCTGGTGCTTGCGAGAACCCAACATCTCATCTGAATCATGATCTTCAGCTCTCTAGGGGGCCAGTGATGATGGTTGGCCTGAAACCCACAACCTGGGCCAAGGCCCACAATAGTAGGGTTATAACATAGTTGTTGGGTGAGGGCCCATCATGAATTGAAGATTTCCTAATCGAAATATATTTGTGGAATAATAAATATATCGTAACTTTTAATATGGTAAGACACTTGTTCCGATATGGAATGAGTATATTTAACTTGTATGCTTTGGAGATCTTATAAGGATCAACCACTATAAATTCCAAAGTGTGTTTTTATTCTTATCATTCTTTTCTCAATACTAAGAACATACACTATTCTACAAAATGTTGGGGTTTATCCTTGCAAGTTTGGAGTTTAGGAGCAAGGCTACGCCACCACATCAGTATCCACCTCGCATTATCTACTTAAATAATTTCCTTACATTCCAAAACTCCAACCTGTTCCCAAAATCTTTATTTTTGCCATGAGTTTAAGGAAAGACCATTGTATTTTTAAACTTAAAAACTATATTTCTAAATATAAATATTGTACTTTATAAGTTAAAACATGTAATAAAGTGTTTTTGAATTTGAATATCTAAGAAATTTTATTTTAAGAAATTAAAATATTTAACTTAAATATTACTTTATCTAAATTTAAAAGTTTAGCATCTAATTTAACAAATGCAGCGTATAAATTAAAAGATACAGTGGATTGTCTATAACCTAGGGTAATGACTTGTCAGGAGACCTACGTTTGTTATATATTAATCCAAACTGATTGTATAAAGGGAAGTAGAGGTATAAATTAATTATATATTATTCCTAACCGATTGTATGAGGAAAGTGTGATATCTTTTCAATTATTTACTTGCATTGTAATTTGCAACACATATAAGTGATTGATTAAGAACTTTATCTTATTATAGCCTTATTTAGAAGAAAATGTATTTTATTAAGTGAAAATAATAAAAATAAAGTAACAACTGTTTTAGATTCTGGACTTGCAAGAGTACCCACCGAGTTTAGATACTAGACCTTATGAGTCTAAGTTAGATCTGTGCCTATATATATATATTTTTGATTTGGGTATGGGTCTTATAAAACGTTGTCATTTCGTAATTTCTCATCACTATGTGCTATTGCTAGACCATGCATCATAATACGAATATCAAAAGGGAATTTAATGATTTGATGGATCAACTTCATGATGAAGAATTAATGAAGAAGTCGGCTAAGGCTTGGATTACTTATTCAAGCTTGTCGATTAATTGAAGACATTATGAAGAACATTATACTCTTTTTCCCATGATTTTTTTAATGAGTTAGTGTGATTGTTGTAACATTATTTTATTTCAGTCCAACAACTTGGCCATGTGGGCTTCTGAAGAGTTCATTAATTTCGAGAAAATTAGTCCATTAGGGTTTCTAAAAAATTACCTATTATTCTTATTAGAATTATATATTGTAAGATTAGATACAATAATATTTTCAAGATTGTTTCTTGAAGAAGGCACGGCCATATTTAGGTGAGTAGTGCACGACCATATTAGTTAAATTCCTAGTTTAATTTTAGTAAGGCTTGGCCGAGAATTGGAAGTAGAATATAATTAGGATTTGGTTTTTGGTATTTTAGTTAGATATGGTTTTAGCTTCTTAAAACTGCCATAAAATTTAATTCAGTTTCTACTTGTGATTAGGGTTTGAAGAGCTTGAAATTCATATCTATTTAAAGGGATGTTCAGCTGAGAATTATACACACTTTTATCATTCAATTGTCATAATTTTGAGTTATTATCATTATCTTCATTGTTACTTAAAACTGCGGGCTATTTAAGTTTCAATTTCCTTTGTAGACGTACCCTGCGGGATAGACGTTTATAGAGAAACCTTGTAAGTGTACCCTGTGGGCTAGACGTTTATAAGTCGAGTTGGGTGTATCCTGCGGGTTAGACGCTGTAATTCGTGCATTTATTTTGAATGGTGCGAGATTCTCAAAATAAATAAAGATATGATTTTCCGCAATCCAGAGTCTTCACAAGGAGATTCATATCAGTTGGTATCAGAGAAAAGCAAAAGATCCCGGTGGCCAAAATTTCATCAGGGGTTTTGAGTTTCTGTTTTGAATTTATTTCGATATTTTGTCATTAAATTTATAAACTCATTCTTGTCATATTTTAATTGTTTTTGTTTGATATTTCTTAGCAAGAAGGTTGAATCTTGAGTCGAAGGTTGTCGAAGGGTCTGCGAGTTAGAATACTTTGGTATTACTATTCGCCTTCACCTTTTCAAACGAGTCAGGAGGACGTTGAAGGTCTGAGCATTAAAAAGTATTATC
>JAULKK010015672.1:0-10068 GCA_032355705.1 Rubia peregrina
GCCAGATGCGAACATCGTGAAAATGTACGTAACTGAGGTGATCATTGAGTATAGTACTTAGAACTTAGTTGGAAGGAAATCCGTTGAAGTACCTTAACAGCTGCACTTTGGGAGGAAGATTGGGGAGGAACGTTCAAAAGGTACACTACATACACCCTTCAATGCTGAGTTGATGAAAGTTCACCTGTATGTTCTACGGAATAGTAGCACGACTTTAGTCTATATTAAAGAGAACATGTCACATTTACAAGCACTATATCCAGACTGGCCATTGAATAAAATACAGCTAGAGCATTTTTCCAAGTTTGTGAATTGATTTTATAACCACGGCAATGTGGATGCATGCCCGGTAAACTTCGTACCTTTGCAAGAACGCCTAACTGCACCGTCAGAAAATACTAAGGATATGGTATTAATGGATAGAGTTTTGCAATGTTAAGAAGGACATCAAGAGCACGACACAAAACAATGGTGTTTACATTGAATCAGAATCAATGTGGCAGTGTAGCAAGAAATATAAAAAATCCTATTATTGCATTGATGACCTTTTACAGGGGTGATTAAGGAGATTTGGGATTTGGATTATTTTATGTTCAAGTTTTTCGTATTCAAGTGCCGGTGGGTTGATAATGGAGGTGAAGTTCGTACTAAGAAACCCACGGGTTTCACATTGGTGGACATAACTCAAGTCTGGTACGAGGATGACAAGTTCATCTTAGTTGCCCATGCACGCAAGATTTTTTTTATGTCAGGGATTCTAGCAATGAGAAGTTGCATGTCGTCCTACATGGGAAGATGTTCTACTTTGAAGAGGAGATTGATTGGCTTGTACCATTCAAATGTCATGTATTTCCATATGTATTTCCAAGTTAGAGGACATGGTTGGGGCATTATCTTGTAGACGTTCACATTGCGATGAACTATGGGTACATGAGAGTGGTCATATTGTTGGGGGCAATATTTTCTTGAAAAGGAAAAGATAGGTGGATCTTTCCACCTTAAATGTAATTAGTATTATACTTTTGTGTACTCCCCAATGTCCTATCTATTTAATATAATTATTGTGAAAATAATAATTTGGGTTAAGTTTAGTTGTAGTGTAAATTTTTCTCCATTTGTTCCCACGTATAAAAGCTAAATTACAAACTAGCACCAATATTCCATCCAAAAAACCGGTGCCCAAAAACAAAGTGGGTCTTCTGTTTCATCAAAGGCACTGGTATTCCCAGGACAAGCACTAGTACATACTACTAGTGCTCTATACTTTTAAAATATTTTTGGACCTTTTCACTCCGATCTAGTTTCTTTTTCTTGAAAAATAATTGAAAGCAGCCCTGGGTAGCTACCTTATCCTGACATATGCACTGGTTATCATACTGGTGTTGCGTACATAGAAAATATTTAATTCCCTGGTCTCGGGTGTGGGGTAATAAAATAAAATTGCTTTAAAGCAGCATCAGACAACTGCTTTCTCCCATGATAGGCTCCGGTATTTTCATACCGGGGACCGGTCTTAGTACCGGTGCTCCATACTTGGAAGAATAATACTAGCCTTAGTCACTAGTTTTGAATTTTAAAAATTAAAATGCATTATAAACATCGTTAGGAAGGTTTTTATCCCTTCATAGGCACCAGTATGGTGAATTCATACAGGTGCTGACTTCAACCCTTATTAAAAATAAAACTTCAGGTGGTCATAAGCTTTGCCTCTACAACCAAGAAGTTAGACCGAAAATTTTCCCTAGTTTCGTCATCCCGGCATCAACCCAACTATTCACGAAGAATAAGGCAAGTACTTTTACATAATTCATCATTTTGGGAGGATAATTGCTTATCCTAGCATGTTGTCACTGTCTCCTTCAATTCTATATATAATAGTTTATAGTCTATGATGCAATGATGTACGTACCATTCGTGCAGATCAATTACAAATGTGTATAAATTAGTTTTATGTGGGCTGTCATTGATTGTTTGTTCATGCTTTGAACACAAATATTTTTCATGTATTTGGACACATGAAAGGTGTTTGTTAAAATGTTTGAGTTGACTTTGTAGGAGACACCAAAAACTCCATTAAAGAGGACACACAAGGTATCCCCTTATTCTCTAGGGCTACAATCTAATTTTACACAACATGACAAAAGGTTCGCTTCTGAAGAGGTAGGGGTTCTCAAAAAAACTTAAAGAACACGACGTCCTTATCCGGAGTGGGGAATATAAGCATCTTCTCCATTTGAAGAATCTATCTGGTTACTTGGGTTGGAAAAACTCCGTGACACTCCTGCTACGTTCAACCTAAGCATCGTGAGTGAGTTTTATGTGAATTTAAGTTGTGGGGAAAGGTGAGATGAGGTGTGTCTGTCGTATAGGCAAAATTGTGCATTTGACATCCGAAGCTATAAACGACTTGTACGGTTTGCCTAATGTTCCCAACGAAGAGAATGAATTTCTTGCATTCCATAACTAGAATGGTGAATTTTATGATTCTGATGATCCAATTGGAAAGGAGATCGTTAAGATGATTACTAGGGATGGAAATGATATCGATTCACTTGTGAAACATGGTTGGACCAAGATTCCAAATAAGGCACTGGCATTCGAGATGAATGGATGGTATCACTTTGTTGCATCTTGAATTGACCCTGTCATAGTGAACACAGAGGTACACAAATTGAGGCTCACATATTTGTGCGCAATTAACCAAAAAACCTTGATGCAATGTAGGTCGTCGAATCGTAAATAGATGATAGAGGAATAGAAGAATACTGGTTGATACGGTTTTTGCATCCTCATCTCCTCACTATGCACCAAACCGGGTGTCCCTCCTTATATATACGACATGTATTGGAAACCAATGAGTACAATTAATGTAAACTCTTTCTACAAACATGCTCATGAAAATGTGGTTCCTTCATTGGAATATATAGTTGCATTGTTGAAGGCAGGTGTTCAGAATCTGCTTACAGAATCAAATTATCAAAGATCTTGGTGCGATTACATGGGTAAGGTTTTTAGCTATCCATTTACAAATGTGGTTAAAGCGGTTGGAGCTTTCCCTTCATATCGCGACCTGGGAGATGAGCTACTCGATGTGGGGACTAGCTCACGAGATGCTGATATTACTGCACAAATGTGGGAAGAAGAAACATTCGCGCAATATTATTCTTTTGTTTTTATACCAATTTGATAACTTTGGATTTTGGCACAATTTTATATTGTTGAATGTTTTCAACAAATATATGATATTTCCTAAGTTTAAGTTCAACGTTAGATTTCAAGTGTAATATTATTCTTGACATGTTTTGAGCAATATTAAGTTCTACAGTTTATTTTTGGGTGTGTGAAGGTATCTACTAAAAGAATTAGGGCCAAACTTTTAATTTTCAATAATGAGACCAATTGCTTTTACAAGGGTTTCAAGAGGTTTCCGTTCAACCACTGAACCTATAAACGCACAATTGCAATTGGATGCTATTCAATTTCATTTTGGTGTCGCCAATTTCGTGGTTCGACGGTTCCAAGATTCCTTGAGAGGTCTAAGAGAAAAAGGTAAAAATTTTACTCGAAAGTCCAAATCCTTATCCGATCGAATGTGATTCTACGATACTAAACCCTAATGCATTTTCCATGTTTGTAAGGAAAATTAATAAATAGTCATCCACAAGAAACTTTCCATAAACCATTTTGATTTCACTTTATTAATTCCAAACAATCATCCATAATTTAGTCTAGAACATGTACTAGTTTTTTTTGTAATACATACAATAATAAATTAAAATATTTAAAATTCCTATTTTTAGGAAATAATAACAAAATTTGGGTATTCCCAAGCAATGAATAAGGGATTCATACACTTTTGGACCACATTGTAATTTGATGAAAAATGGTATAAACTTTCTATTTTCACTTTAGATACCGTTCCACTAACCCATGCATGAACAAATCACAAATTTGGGATCATATATTATTTAATTTCATTAGGGAGTTTCCAATTTCGTGATTAAAAAATTCCAAAATTCTTGGAGAGACCTAAGTGCAAAAAGAAAAACTTCACTCGTCGATCCAAATGGAAATCTAATTAATGCTATGCTACCTTATTAAACCCTAATACATATTCCATGTTAGTATCAAAATATTTATTAATAATTTGCCCTAAGAATTTACCGATAATCCTTTCCGATTACACTTCATAGCTTCTAAGTAATTAAGCGTAAGATACTATAAGAGCATATACTAGCGCTTTACCTAATTTCATAAAAAAATAAAATTATATTTTATTTCTATATCAACCCAAAAATACACAAAATAATGTTATTTGAATGCAAAGAAGAAGACGTAACACAGTTTTGGGCAACAGTGTCCTTTTACAGAAGTTAGATACACGCCCTTCTGTTCATTCTTTTAACCCAATCTTTCTACATTTCATACATTTTTTGTTTAAAATTGACTATTTCCATATCCAATTGAATAACTACCCGGATAGGCTAAACTTTAATATATCTATTGGGAATGAATTTTGAATTATGCAAAATATTTAAACATAAGCTAGCACCGGTAGTTCATGTAACTGTACCAATGTTGAGAAATGGCGGGATGCGAATTGTAATTTGAAAAATAATTGGGGAGGGGGGATTCAAATTTCATAAAAATTAGATGGGAACCGGTCCTTATAGTGGCTCCAAATCGGATAAGGTACTTTCCGGCCAAGGGATTTTGGGCTAAAATTTTTTCCAACCCAAGCTCAATGAAAGTAGCCATGAGCAGCTGCATCAATTCCTATGGACACCGGTACTCAAAATACTGGCACTAGTTTTTTATAACAGTACTTCATACTTAGAAAAATTTGCCCGTACTAGCTCTCTGTCCAAATTTTTTTAAAAAACCAAATTCATTTAAAGCAGCCAAGGCAGTTGCTTTATTCATCATAGGCATTGGTTGTTTTAAAATGGCACTGGTTGAAATACCGGTGCTCCATACTTTGAAACAATCTCATATGTCATGGAATATACATGACATGTTGCACTTAGATTGGTTTGACTATCTGTGTTACCGATGTGTTAATGATGTCCCATACAAGCATTTTATTTTACTTTAGATTTTAAATGCGACCTCATTTCTACGCCGGTCTGTTGTTAAGTGTTGTCGACAGTCTAGCGACGTTGCGGGTACACATCGACCAAGTTACTAATTAGGACCGAAAAGTATCTGCGTCGTAGGGGCGACATCGCACCATGCATTTCCAGGTCCATTATGCCCTGGACATTTTCTTCTGTTATCTAGGACAATTGGCAGGCAAATGATACTCAAGACGCCTCTCTTTCTAGGTCTTTACCCATTTTACATAGGTTTTTACTAATGAATTTTCATGCTTTACCACAACTAATATTTCTTTGTTCTCAAGCAGTTTTTCACACTATGGAGCAATCCAGAGCCTCTTGTGTTTGACCTTGAATATCATACAATGGCTGCTGATAGCCCACAATTCCATTGCACCTTGAAGCAGCAGAAGCCCAACTTTGTTAAGGCATTTTAAATTAATGTTAACTGTTCTTAATTACACACACACACACACATATATATATATCTAATTAATCTTTATTATTTATTACATCCCGTGGGAGATTGTACAACTCTTGCCGACTGAGAAGACCCTCATTGTGCTAAGGTGCTATGGGACAGAGTGGTGTATGAGCTACTAAGGGGGGGGGATCAAGGCCCTGTCCACAAAGGGTTTTGGGGAGTTACTTTCTAGAAATCGCCTACGCATCGGTGACACCTTATTCTTTGAGGTGATAGAAGCTGGGGTCCAATCGTCTTCAAGGTCATCATAATCCTAGCTGATTGAGTTTATTGTAATTTCTGTTATGTTGAACCTATGAGACCATTCTTATTATAATTTATGTACTGTTTGTAAGGGTATATTCATGACTTTTTCAATAATTTAATTACATTAAGTAAATATTATATAACTGACTGTTGTGGTTTTCCACCTTATTCAACCATTTTCAATCGGAACACAACATAACAAACTATTAAATTTTTAAATAACACATCTTCATTTACAAAAGTCCATTTGGATCAACTTTATCCTATCTTTTACAAATCAGCGACGTCAGTATTTTGTCGCATAACATGTTGATGTGAATGACGTAGAATGTGATTTTGAACGTCCTTCTGAAACAATATAAACGACTTCGCACGCAATTTGGTAACATTATTTACTTAATTTTTCATTTTTTATTTCGGTTAATAAAAAATCCGAGATAAAAAATATAATATTTACCTCGGTTTCTTTGAACTGAGGTAAAAAAAATTATTTACTATGAAAAGGATAAAATCGAGGTTAAAGAACTTTTTACCTCGGTTGATTGACCTAAGCTAAAAAAACCAAGGTAAAAGGGGTGAAGTACTATGTCCAGTTTCTTGTAGTGAGTCTACTAATGTTTTCTCAATTTGTTTAAGCCATTAACAATTGTTATTCTTCTAGGCACCTCTGAAACCAAGTTTTCAACACTAACAATGGGCGCTTACATTTTGTTCCATCGAGCATGGGATGCTTGGTCTAGGAATTCAGAGTTACAGATATCGAAAATCGTGTCATAGCAATTTTTGAAACCATGCTTCAGACTAACGCTGAGATTTATGTGGTGTCATACATTAGAATGTGAGTGACACTTTAACTTTATAATATGGCCTACAAATTCTTCCTCAGTTAGAAAATCATTCATGTGCTACTTTTCAACACAACGATAATTGGTACTTAATCTTCATCCGTCCTAGTACGGATGAAGTTTTCACCGTTGAATCATTGATGGGAGGAATCAAACCCAACCACACAATTGATAACCAAGTCATTTCCAGGTACTCAAATTTCTTTTGTCGTGCTTATTTTATCTTCTGTTAGTCAAATTTCTACATTGACAGGCTAGCATGTGGATATCAAAGGGAAAAAGATAAAGATCGAATCATCTCCGAATTACACCTGGAAAATAAAAAACATTGATGTAAGTCATACAATACAAAAGTGCCTTTATTCCTAATATTATTTCAGACAATTACATTTGATCAATTTCCTTTGCAGTACCGGCGTTAGGTTAATAATTGGGAGTGCAAGTACTACATCCACATGTTCATGGAAAAACTTTTGCTCAAAACTACCAATATCCTAGAGGCCAGTCGATAAATTATGAATCAAACATTTGTTTTTCTTACCTAATCAATATTGACACCTAATATGTGGAGATTGTGTAAACACCAGGTTTTTCCCGAGGGACAAGGAGCATACAATGCCAAGGAGGTAGCAGTTCTAGCCGACATATGGTGCAAGGCTTTGGTAGAGGTATATTCGAAGGAAGCAAAGGTGCCGATGGACACCCTTCCGTAAAATGGAGGACAAAATGAATGAATTATGTTTTTCATTATTCACATTTTCTAAATTTTCATTTTTTTTAAAAAAATCAAGAGTAAAATTTTCATTTCCACAAATTACGCCAATCTGAATGTTGACTAAAAAGTCAGCGAAGTCAAAGGTTAGATTGACATTTTCTGAGATTGCAGAGTTATATAGCCACTTTCAGCCAAAAGGTAGGTTATTTTAGCATTTTTCTCCTCTTCGTTTGAATGCAAACCTATTCATTCCTGAAAGGTTAGTTAGCATATCGCATGCATCTGTGACCAAATTTTTTATAGTTGGATGGTTTGTTCGACAGTTCGAGAATTTGAAACTTTTAGGTCTAGTTTTATCCATTTGATATGATATATTAAGTATTAGCATTTTGTGATCAGATTGTTATCGTAGGAGAGTTTTTATATTTGAACTGGGAAAAAATCGACCACCAATTAGAATTAGGAATGCCTTTATATAATGTTTTCCATACTCTACCTTTTGGCCTCTTTCTTGCCCATGTATATATTTTTCCTATAGGTATATTGATCTTATTAGTTTTGTTTAAGAATTTTGGAAAATTTAATATATATTTTTGATTTGGAGAGGATGGCCCTGAATATTCTTTCACTTTTTCAACCACATTAAATTCTCCAATTAAACATATAGGCTCATTTGCAAATTATAGATTTTTTTCAGAGTTTCTTACTTTATTAAATGTTGTGTTTAGCATAGATGAACCCTATAAAACATTCTTGCAATAAAGTATAATGTTTGATCTTTAATAAAATTAATTGTTTTTCAGTTGAAATGATATCTATTGAAATTGAATCATTCCTATACAGCCAGATCATACGTCCTTGCATATTAAAGAATTGATTGAAACCTAGTTTGAAGGTTATATCCGGAATATTTTCTTCGTTTAACATAGGGTTCAATTATTGCTAACAAAATTTGTTTATGTTTTTTCTTAGTGTCCCTTAATCTTATTTGAGTTGGATTATTTCCAACACCCCTTATTTTTCATACACAAATATTAATTCCTGTCATCAATTACTAACAAAGTAAAAAATTACCATCACTATTTCATAAATTTAAAAATACTATCGTTTCTAAAATTTATCCATAATATACTGTACGTTTGTTTTAAGGGGAAAAAATGAAAATGTACTCCGATCGTCAGACGAATTTGACATATTTACTTTTTTAAAATTAAATTTGGTAAATTTTGATCATAAATATAAAATTAATATATTTATAATAAATATCATGCGAAACATTGTTATTTCATTTAACATCTATTTTCTAATTATCAATTTTTATACAAAATTATTAAATGTAGTCAGAGATACAGAGAGTCATACATGATTATTGAAAATCGTCGAGAGTAATATATGTCGCAAGGCTCACAATTCACATGTCAAAATTTATGAGTCACACAAGTGCCTATCTTTTTTTCTCTTTCATCATCAGTTTTCCACATTCTTCCTCCTCGAGCCCATTTGTTTCACTTTCAAAGAAAAGTAGGCTGATAAACTTGGGTTGCATCTCGTGTTCTCGGCCTCGCCACTTAATTTTCAACTGTGTGTCTATCTTATATTCTTCACAGTTCGCATTCACCAACTTGGTGTCTTTGTGGACTAATGGACCACGAAATATTGTACACAGTCCCAGTTTCATTGTGTTCTCAAAATAATAGACAACCCCTTCATTGACTGTTCGCCTGTCACTTTCATCTACATCGGGTGGATCCTGAAACTTCAATAAACATTGTTAAAGATTTCATATTTATTATTATTACTTTATGAATCATGAATGGTATCTGTATCTTGCAAAAATTAAACAAAAGTCAGTATTATTGTAGTCCAACTTTAACCATATGAATGACATGGGAGCCCTACAACCTAAGCTAGAAACGAATCGGTCTAAAAAGAAAATAAAGGCCGGGTAGCTCATGAAAATGTGCGACGTTACAACTCCTGTCAATTAGTCGTCCAACTCATATAACAAGGGGAAATGAATCTTTCTAGAAAGTAAATTATTTTTCTATTCCTTCTTAGACTTTTAGTTTTCCCAACGTCTTTTTGATCAGATTTCAGCGGACACGATGCAACGCCGCCCAATCTGACCTTAATGTATGATCTTTTATGAATTGGAGCGGATTGTGCAGCCAGACAGTAACATCATCAGCCCATTACAAATATTGAACTCAACAACAAATTGTTAGGATACATGATCCGAAAGAAGATATGGTTTCATTATTCTCTCATATAGATAGGTCTTAGAGTTATAGTAGAACTCTTCTTATTCATACTTTGTACTCTATTTAAACCTTTTTATCATATGAATAAAATCATCGAAATTACTTTCAACATGATATCGGAGCAGTAATAAGATTCTGCAATCTTTTTCTTTTCTTTTCGTCAGCACCGTTGTGGCTCTCTTCTCTCCCTAAATTATTTCCTTTTTGTTCCTATCGTTTTCAACCAATCTGTGCTACTTTCTCCAGTTGGTTTGATGCGCAACTTTTGTTGGTTTGCTGCCCAGTACGTCTGCCACAATTATACTAGTTTAATTTGTTTACGTCCCAGTTCGTTTGCTGCGCCATTCTTCCTCCAGTTTGAGAAAGACTCCTATGATACTGTCTCACCATAACTTATGGTGAGACAAGGTGTAAACAAAAG
>JAULKK010015693.1:0-10066 GCA_032355705.1 Rubia peregrina
ACAGACTTGCTCAAAGACGAACTGATGTTGTGAGGCACATGACCCAATCGACTGTGCCAAAGTTCAAAAGATGCTTTAGAGGCACTTGATGCAACAAAAGCAGGAAAAAATAGCACCACCAAAATCCAAAACATATAAGTCATTATCAAGATGACCTTTGCCAATAACATTTCAGTAAATTTATTCGAAATGGTGAAAGCAGAATCATCAAAACCAATAATAGCATTCATATCCCGAGTTAACTTGCTGATAAATAGCAATTTTTTAGTAATATGAGGGACCACCAAAAAATCAGACAAGGATAATGAATCAGAGACCCGAGAATGACCAACATGGGTAATGTTACGAGCAGAACTATTACCAATAAAAATACAACGATTACTAGAATAAGGAGCCACGCATTCAAGAGCGGACTGAGAAGAAGTCATGTGGTTGGTTGCCCCAGAATCAGCTATCCAGCGAATAGCGGTGAAGCGGCAGGAGAAGAAACCTGAGAAACCAAATGAGGACGTGGAGATAAAGTGACCAAATTTCTTGCAACACTGACACTGCAACTGATACCATTCATCGTGTAATTTAGGACAAGAAAAAGCAACATGACCCAATGAGTAACACCATTGGCACTTGAGTCGAACAAAAGAATTCATTTTTTTGAACCGCTACCGCTACAGTACCGATGCACAGTGCCAATGAACAATTCTGATGGACAATGCCGATGAACAGTGCCATTTTTTTGGAAACGGTGGAGAAGATTTTTGAAAAGTTTGGTAAGAGAGATAAAAGTTAGGAGTATTTAGTGAAATCCGACTGATCGGAAAAGGAGGGGAGAAGACTCAAATTTTGTGTAAAAACCAGGGAATATTTAGAGAGACCTACTCTGATACCATGATAGAATGTAAAACCCACAAATAATTGTGGCGATGTGTATTCATATATATAGTGAGTACAAAGGGTATACAAGGTAGAATCAGATATGGAAAATGATATATACAAAACCAATCAGAAAGGATCTTCATTTCTTAACCTGATTCTAATTTATCTAATATTGTATTAGAGTTAATATCGCTGAAAGCGATATTATAGTTTTTAATCTCTAATTTGTAATAGTACAGACAATCAGTTTGGTTGATATGTAATTAAAGTATCCTTACAATAATATGTTAGCTATTACTTGAGATTAGTTAGTCTGGATGCTAATTCCACTCATTGTAATCGTTGTTGGACGTTTTCTCCCATGTTTGAATGATTTTAAAAAAGAAAAAGAAAATAAAACTTTATGTTAAGATTGAGATGGACGAAGCGTTATAGATATGGTTAAATCAAAAAGTTTAAAAAACATATTACAACTGGTTCTTTAGTTTCACGTCAACGTCTTCCAGAAACCATGAGTTGGTTGGAACTTGGAATCGTGGGATAGGGATATATGGAGCTCGGAAGAATAAGACAGACAGCGGTAGGTTTTCTTGCGTTTTCGAAAACGATATCTTCTTCTTAATTTTAACGGGATTCTTCCATGCATCTAGATGAAACCGTATAGGGCGTCACCATGTGTGCTTTTAGAGATTAATAGCGAATATATAATTCTCGTAGTATATTATGAGCCTTTGATTAAGTCTCGCGACAGGTAATTTGTCATATGTTATGGATAGTTTACTGTATTTTTTTATTTATACATGCATTTGTTAAATTAAATATTAAAATTTAAATAAAGTATATTTTAAGTTAAATATTATACTTTATATACACATTTTTTTTTCTGTTTTCACATTCAGATTACATGCCTTAACCTGTAAAGTAATAATATTTGTAACGAAAAATGTCACGAATGCCCTAACGAAAAGTGTCACGAATGCCCTAAAAAGTGTCACAACTAGAAAGCTTTTTTAAGTGTCCTCTCCATTTATAAGCTTCACATATATTCTCATTTCAATTTTACACATAATATTCTATCGTTGATATTTCTAATTTAAAATATTTAAAATTGTAAAGTATCCTATATATAACAATCAATACACATAATATTATTAGGTATATTAATAGCATTAATTAATCAAAATTATTTAATGTTATTTCTTTTAAAGTTAGATGATAAAATATACCAAAGGAAGATGGAGCGTATATAAGAAATTATAAGGTAAATTAGATTAAAAAGTGTATTTACTAAAAGAAAATGTCTCCTAATAGCTGACATGAAGTGAATCAATTGGATCGTGAATTAGATCAAGGAAAAATGGGTTGGATTATAAGAAAAACCTCCCTCGCAAACCCATCTTCTTCACCTTCTTTATGTACTTCGTCTAACCTTCTGTGATTCACCAACTTCTTCTCCACACTTTAAAAACATCCCCATTTTCTGGCGAGATTATGTTCGTCCATTGAAAACGAAATCGTTCGGCTCGCACTGAAAGAGTCGCCGGAGTTCGTCATTGAGAGGGTTTCCGATGTGGCTAAGGAGGTGGAGAATTCGTTGTTAAAGTAGAACAAGGATTGGGGCATGGAGACTCAAGGACATGTAACTGTTGTTGTAAAAAATTTAACTTTTATATATTGAAAGAAGAAAAGTAAATTTGGGATCTTTGTAACTGTATCTGTGTGATTTATAAGTCATGATATGCATGGTAACAACAACAATTACAGTTCTTATGTTGTAGAATTCAAAATGAATGAAACATGCATCAGAAGCAGTGAATCTGTGAATTCAACTGCTATGAACTTGCAAAAAACATGTGGTGAACACTACTAAAAAGAACTAAATGTTGCTGAAAATGTCATATAGATCGTACATTTGTTACCTTATAATACGTACTTTTTGTATTAAAACACACAATTGTTTTAAAACTATGAATATGACTTATAAAAAATTGCCACAAAATAATAAATTAGGTTATGAACCGTTTGTATTTTACTGAAACATATATATGTTACCTTAAAACAAGCAGGTCTTATAGTGCGAAGAAGTAATATTGAATAACTGACAACTTCATTGACATATGCCATTGGTTAGCCGCAGTTGAATCAAATTATTTTGAAGTCATATTGAACTCATGTTGAAGATTCAAGTTAGTTTTGAAAATGAAAAAACTATACAAAAGACAAAATACTACAAACTTTTGCACAAAAATAACAAAAGTAAAAGTCGTAATACTAGAGAACATAAGTAAGATTATACTATATTAGTTAGCTTACAAATAGAATTTCCTAACCTATATCTTGAATTTATTTCACACAATTACATTAACAAAAAATAGTCAACACCACATCGTACATAAGAAACTGTATTACATACCTTAAAACTAGTTTTTCTTAACCTATATGTTGCATTTGTTTAAAATAATGTCACTTACATGAAATACTCAATTGCATATCATACATTAGAATACAATACTTTTTGTCTTGCAACTATAATTTCTTAAACAAAACCATGCATTTGTTTCTTATAAATTCATTAGTATATGCCATACGAACGAGTAACATAATTAAAATGCAATATGTATTATAGTACAAATATAACTTCTCAGAAAAAATGTGCTTATATAATCCCTAGTTCTTTGGTAAGTGCTAATATAACTTCCCGTTTTTCAAAAGTGTTCTTATACTCATGACCGACATTCAAAAGTGCAAATCTAACCCTCTCGCTGGAAACCAATGTTGACTAGTCAAATTCCGACATTGATCGGATTGAAATTGACCAAAATACCCAGTTATATTTTTTAGTTTAATTTTGGAAAAGTTTACCCCTAAAGTGGGACCTACTTTTAGAACATACAAAATCTTAGGGTTATATCAATACTTACTTTAAAAAGAGCAAATGATTTCGGTGACTCCCTAATGATCACAATCGTCCACCTTCGGCCCTCTATTAGTTTTCTGAACAATGTTGACCCCTCAGTGAGAAAATGAGCTGGTTTTTGAGATATTTAAAGGGGGCAAAAGTGTACAAAAATGGTCATGACTTAACAATTCTGCAAGTTGATGGACAATAATGTTGGGAAAAAATTGGAGGGCCAAAGGGAGAAGATTGTGATAGTTAAGGGGTCACCGAATTCATTTGCTTTTAAAAAAACTGAGATTAGTTCATAACATTAAAATAAGAGTTCTGATCATAATGATTTGATCGACCCTCAGTTTTTAAAATAAGTGTACCCTAAGAATTTTGTTTATGTTCTAACAGTGCTCTAGGCACAAAATTTTCCAAAATTAAACTAAAAATATAACATTGGTAATTTGGTCATTTTCAATTCGGGCAATGCTGATTTCCGGCGAGAGGGTTATATTTGCATTTTTGAATGCTGATAGTGGGTATAAAAGTACTTTCAAAAAACTGGGGGTTTACTAGTACTTATCAAAGAACCGGGGGTTATCTAAGCATTTATCCCAACTTTTTAACTTACATAATCCATTTTAAAATGAAATTATGCATTTATTTCACATAACACTCCAGCTAAAACAAAATCTGAGAACATCTTGCTTCCTTCATAAATAATCAAATCATAATAAAATATAAGTCAAGCATATTCAATCCTACACCAATCACTCACAAAATAATATGATTACAATTTTTTTTTAAAACATTCAAAGCTGAACCAAACATTATCAACACCTTCATACAAAATTTCAACATGAAAAATATCATCACCACATTCCTGAATTCCAAGAGAAAACAAAGGAACGGAGGAACGAGTTTTCTTCATAAACTCATCATCATCCTTGGATCATCTATCACGTCTAGAGTTGTCATCGCAGACTCATAATCTTCATTGGTATTTTTCCGCACGATAGAATTTGTATTTGCTCTTGTCAATTTTTTCACCAAACTCCAAGTGATGACCTCTATGTCGCGTTTGAACAAAAGACAAGCTTTATGCATAGTCTAAAAAAAATTCAGAAATAAAAACTAAACACAACAAAGCAGTCAACCAAAAATAATAATACTCACACACAGTATCCTACAGCTTACTGAAAGCTAACTTATGCACTATTTATGTAAGTAAATGCATATCAGGATGTTATCAGAAACTTACATTCTCAAAAGCTCTATCAATATTCTCATTGGTCATCAGTCCAGCTAGAATGAAGTTCCTTATGAATCCAGGCTCCTCAGCATCAACATCGCGATTAATGACTATTGGAGTATTGGCTCTCTCAGATTCAACAGAGGATTCTTCTTTCAATTTTTCGTCCTTGCTCAAAGGATGCCCACTCTGAACCATCACCCCTCTGCCATATCCCATCTTCTTAAGCACATGAGCCCTCTTCAATAAGGATTAATTCGACCAATGCACGTACAGTAAAAATTTGATAGGATCAGGATGGCCTCTAAAAGGAAACATGTACATGAACTCGAGCAACAACACAAATACACAACCACTAATAGCGAAAACAAGTTTACTTTCAACTTTTAAACTCCCAATTCCTTCACACAAACGATCCAACACCAGAGTACACCAATAAATATGCTTAATAGTTCCAACATTTTCCAGGTCATCTACAAGCTTCATATCCACAATGTTCCTCATAGTTGGAACTGGGAAAGTACACTAATGTACATAAAAAAATACCCTTTGAATAACTCACCACAATCACTGAGTTTTATAATCTCATAAAAAAAGTTTGTCGTTGTCATGTTACCATAATTATCAGCACCCAATTCTGTCATCCATCCATCTCTAATCTCTATATCTTTATGAACAACCTTGCCATTATTTTTCACCAAACAAACATGACATCCCAGAATCCTAAAAATATATAATATGTCATACACATCATCATGACTTATTATGTAGCTGTTACCGGCTACTTCCTGAATGCACCCAACATGGTTGAACCTCTCGACCAACTAAGGAATGTTCCAGCAGATAGAGATGAAATTTGAAGCTGTAGAATCCCACCAAAATCAATGTCTTCAACATCCTTCTTCTGCTCGGGAGTTAAAGAGTTGATTACAACTTTGAGATTTGCTGGACAACATTTGGTCAAAAATTTCCTTTTCAATCCTACAATCATATCACAATAAATATAGGTTAAACACTAATATGTAACATTTAAGAAAATAAATGCAGTTTATAATTATAGATAAACGAACAACAACAAAAATAAACCAACAGTCACACACAATGTAACTAATTTCTACACCACGAATACAAACTTATGAAATATAAGTAAAAATGCATATCTAATAGAATACTCATAGAGAATAATACTAACTTCAATACAATGGATGCTAAGAAATGTAACATTTAAATAAACAAAGGAAAATCTAATTATAAATCAATCCAAACTGCTACGCACTGGATGCTAAGCAATCCTCCATGTGCTTACAACTACCACAGAGAAGATAGAGTGCCTTTCAGCGGATGCTCTAGCAAATGGGAGTCATCCTTCCGAACATTTTTCTCCACTACTATAGATGAAGAAAGTTTCTCTCCAGAAGCACCACCATGCTCTATCTTAATATGCATACTCCCAATATTTTTTCTCTCCAGAAGCACCACCATGCTCTATCTTAATATGCATACTCCCAATATTTTGACTCGTCTTACTTTGAAAGCCTAGAAGAAAAATGTAAATGATACACATAAGTTGAATAGCATCACCAATAAGACAGTCAAGATACATAGCTTTTCCAGGTCATATGGACTTACTGAACACAATGATGGTCAAAGTTGGGCACTATTTAGGGACAAATTAGTCCCCCACTTTCAAAAGCATGCATATTAACACAAGGAACAATGAAAATTCCTAACTTGTGAAAAATAGTGAAAATAGATGATCCCAAATAAACTTATACATCTTGAAAAATGTATTTAGCAACACCTGATGATTAAGAGAGACCCATCATGCCAGTATCAATAATAGCAACAAAATTCTGGAGGCTGTAACAATGTATTTCAAATCAAAACATAATACCCTAATATGAGACATTATAATTAGGAATTTATAACAATGTATTTAGCCATTTCTCTGTCTTCATCTTCCATTGTTCTCGATTTCTCTGCTTTTTTGACACCGACATTGAGTATTGCTCCATCTCCGGCGGCCCTCTTCTGTTCCGTGTCGTGGTCCAGCATCTCGGTCTTCTTTAATCAGCTCTGCACCGTCATCGGGTTTTCTTCTCCGTTTTGTTGTCCAACACCGACACCATTTTCATTCTCTGATTTGCTTCAAGCGTGTGTCGTACACGCGCCATCCAGCCTTCCTCGAGCGTGCATCTCTGTGCCCAGTTTAACACACACGTATGCATCTATGCACCTAGTTCAACACATGCGCGTGAGTTCACGCACCCTGTCTTCTCACAAGCTGTCTAATTTATCGTACATCCATCTCGCCTATTTCTCATATCGCGAGCTGTCTAAATTCTCGAGAGTTGAAGATTTTTTGCGAGTTGAAGTTGTTTCTCGCTAGTTTTTCATCCCAGCCAGCATCTTGGTTAGAGTCCAGTCAGCATTCAGTAAGCGATTAATCAGCGCCCGGTTAGGCGCAACTATTTTTTAAAAAAAGTTTGGCTTCTGTTGTATTATTGTTCTTTTTTATCAACCACGGTGTCAATGGTGTTATGATCTGGGTCATGTTGCTTCTTCCTATTCTAAACTGCACGATGAATGGTACCATTTGCAGTGTCAGTGGTGCAAGGATGTTGGTCATATTGCCTCCATTTGTTCTCACTTGGTCTCTCGAACCTCATCTACTTCTTCTCCACCACATGTTCCTTAGCTTATTCGCTGGATAGCTGATTCTGGCGTGACCGACCACGTGACTTCTTCTCAGTGTACTCTTGAACATGTGACTCCTTATTATGGTAACCGTCATGTTTTTGTTGGTAATGGTTCCGCTCTTAACATTACCCATGTTGGTCTTTCACCGGTCTCTGATTAATTATCCTTGTCTGATGTTTTGGTTGTTCCTCATATTACTAAAAATTTGTTGTCTATTAGCAAGTTAACTCGGGATATGAATGATGTTATTTGTTTCGACGATTCTTCTTTCACTATTTTGAACGAGTTTACTAGAGATGTTATTGGCAAATATCATCTTGATAGTGGCTTTTATGTTTTGGATTATGATGGTGCTGCTTTATCTACTTTTGTGGCCTCAAGTGCTTTTAAAGCATCTTTTGAACTTTGGCAAAGTAGATTGGGTCATGTTCCCTACAACATCATTTCTTCGTTGAGCAAGTCTGGATGTTTGTTAATTACTAGTTTACTGCCTAAGCCTCATTTATTTCCCACCTGTGAGATGGATAAATGCAAGTGTATTTCTTTTAAAGATAATTAGCACCTCAGAGTATGTCTTGTATATTTTTGGGATACAATTCACAGTACAAGGGTTATCTGTTTCCAGCTACCCTACTGGTTCTGTTAGAGATTTATTATCATTGGATGTTGATTTTTTAGAGCCTTCATCAGTTCTGTCGGAGATGTTTGAGCTATCTTCTTCAGCCAAATCACCCATTATTTTAGAAAATTATGGTTTTCATCATGTACCGGAAACTTAGGGTTCTTCAGAAAATTGTGTTTGTTTTCCACAGAGTGACCATCAGCATGACTGACAGTAGTCAACTCAGATGATGACGATGCCATCGTTGAATCATACGCTAGTCACCCCGGTCGCGTTTACGAGCCACCCGTCACAAGCCCAAACGCTGATAGCCTCACCGGCTGATCCAGTAAACTCTGCTTCACCAGCGTAGCCATCGTCGCCCTCTGCACGACCATCATCACCAGTCCCGACATCAATGCCCATCGTCTTGGGTTCTGCATCGATCACCTCGGGATCTACATTATCTTCAACTTTGGTTCCCTTTTCACCACATCCGATGACCACTAATTCTCGCACTGGTTCTTTATGGTACAAGGATTTTTCTAATTATAATATTTCTGGTTTACTGAGTGCTTTATTTTCAAAGACCAAGCTTCGTAGTCATTGTTCTGCGGTCAAGGATCCAGACTGGGTTGCTGCTATAGATTCTGAAATGGCTGATCTTCAAACTCAGCAGACATGGGAGTTGGTTCCACGTCCTCCCAATGTTAATGTTGTTAGCTCGAAATGGGTTTATTGTTTGAAGTACAAATATGATGGCTCATTTGATCGGCATAAGGCCATGTTAGTTGCTCAGGGTTTTTCACAATTACCAAGGTTTTGACTATAATCATACTTTTAGTCTGGTGGTGAAGACATCTATTGTTCGTACTATTTTATCCGTAGCTATCGCCATATACTGTCCCTTGAGACAACTTGATGCTAAAAATGCATTTTAAATGACATTCTTGATTCCCCGGTTTACATGGAGTAGTCTGCTAGTTACAAAGATCCCATGCATCCTAATCATGTTTTTTTATCTACGCAAGGCCATTTAGGGATTGAAACAAGCACCTTGTGCTTCATTTCAACATTTTAGTATTTTTTTAGTTGGCCCGGGTTTTGTGTGCAATTCTGCAGACACCTCCTTATTTATTTTTCTCACAAGGTGCATCTTTACTCTATTTACTTATTTATGTTGATGCCATTCTTCTCATCGTGAATGATGGTCATCTCATTTGGAAGTTTATTTATTGGGTTAATCGGGATTTTAAGATTACCGATCTTGGCACTTTATAGTATTTCTTGGGATTGGAGGTTGTTCGTAATTCTGATGGCTTATTTTTTGGGCAAGCACGGTATGCCAAAGACATTTTATTGTGTGCTGGCATGAAGAATTTTTCACCAGTTGCTATTTCATTTGTGGTTTTCTCGCAGCCTTCAAGTTCTACTGGCAAGTCATTCAGAAATCCCACACACTATCGTTCTTTGGTTGGTGTACTACAATATTTGTCAATTACCCATCTCGATATTTCTTATGCTGTGAACATGGTCAGTCAGTATATGCAAGCACCTACTGATGACCATTACCAAGTTGTTACTCGAATTCTGCATTATGTTTGTGGCACTATGCATTATGGTCTCCAGTTTCACAAGAATTCTTCCACTTTTCCAGTCTTGGGTTATTCTGATGCTGATTGGACTCGTTGTATTGAGACTTGTAGGTCTACTTACGATTATGTCATTTTTCTTGGTGGTAATTTGGTTTCAT
>JAULKK010015704.1:0-10066 GCA_032355705.1 Rubia peregrina
GATTAATTTTCAAAATCAACCCTAATATCAGCCCTAATATCATTGTGTAATATTGGGAGCATAATCAATATACACTATATAACATGTAACATAGTCAACATACTGAGTAAAAATATTCAATCATTGCAGAAGCTGTGTTCTTAAAAGTGCTACATGAACATTAAATGGAGGGAAAATTGCGTCAATTAATTTGAACCGGGAGATGCTCCTTCCTAGGATACATAATGATGTTTGGGAGAAGATTTTAGATTGGGTTCTTGAGTAGAGTTGAAATGTTGTGACTGGAGAGGAAGGTGTGGAGTTGGGGTGGGAAGAAGTGCATTTGTTCGAGGTGATAAATGAGATGAAGTGTGGTCTTGTTTCTGAATACAAATTAAACGCAATAGGTTAGGGGAGAAAATTAGTTCAAAACTTTGGCTGAAAATTTTGTTTGGCACCTGAAATTTCATTTTGACCAATGTCGATTAAGTACTCATCATTGAATCTTTATAAGAAAACAATATGTGATGTTACTTATATGGGCTAAAGTATCATTTTAAATATTTGCTGTAAAAAACTCGAACTTAAAATTGCAGGCCCTTCTGACTACTTGTTCATGCCAAACAGGAATAAAATACTCTTGTATGTGTGAATAACAAACTGTTATCTCCAATTTCGGCTTTAGACCCAATTTCTAGTAGATAATTGAGTGGAAAAAAAGAGTAAATGCACTGGTAGTCCCAAACTCAATTAGCTATAGTTGTATTAGCTATAGTGGTCTTATCCCCACATAAACTCAAGTAAAGCTTCCCAAATGAACCTTGTATACATACCTAAGAGAAATCATTTGCGCTATACTATAGACCAAGTACTAGCACTCTTTTAGAAATTATGGACATGGAGAACATGGAAAATGAAGTTTTATTTGATTCTATTTGGTGGAAATTATTGTTCTCATAACTCTAGGCCCCGTATTTGAACATTGAAGAAATTGATGGTTGGATTTTTCTTATCTTCTAAATTTTAAGAAGAAACTAGAATGATTTATTTCGTTTAAATTTAGGGAGGTGGAATTTATCTTCAAATTTAACAACACTCATAGTCAAGTTATATGTAGTAATGGAATACTAATAAGAACAAGGGAAGAATACCCCCCGTGTTTGTGACAATGTGAATTAGATTATTGGCTATATCCAATGATGTGGCAATCTGACCAACTGAGATAACAGTTGTTCACCGTGAAAAATGTCTCGTTCTGTAAAACAAATCTAGGACGCAACTCTGGGGAAAACAATCCAACGATCAAGTTAGTCTTTCCTTCTAAGAATTTGAATTTCTCAGTTTAGTTTCACTAACCTCAGTCAATGTTTTTCACCTTTTATTTATAGGTGATCATCCCCCTGGCCCTACTTTACTAGGGCTAAGGTCGTGAGTCACTTTGTGGTTCAATCGTGATCACTGTAATCTTGGTTTATGATTAAGTGTTGGTCGTGGCTCTGCCTTTTTCTGTTCTTGGTTGACATAGACATTGGGCAGATTGATTATGCATTCCTTGTTGGTTTAGTCATGGTCGAGTATTGGGCTAGGCCTAAAGGCCAGCAGCCTCCAGCTTATGGGCTAGGTATACACCATCCAATTTTGTATATTTTCCCCCCCACCATCTATTAAGGGCCTAATTGTAAAAATAAAAAAATTCACCGATGGTGTTGAAATTAATTCGGATCGAATCGGACAATAATGACGTTCATTGACATTTACAATATCAATTACGGATGTCTAATTAACTGTTTACCATTTTTAATGGTATTTATGTTAATTTCAGTCAAAATGGGCCCAGTTTATTGGCAGGCAGACTGAATTGTTGAGGCCTGATATATCCATGATCGACGTCGGTAGTATGTCGGTCAAATTTCACAAAGTACGACATACATACGATGTCGGTTACATAGTTGTTCTGTGAATGTGTTTTAATTTTTGACCATCTAGTTTTGTCTCCGATTTATGACAATGTGCACTTTCTTTGAGTTTAAACATATGTACAATGTTATTGTATGTTGGCAAAGTTTTTTTCTTGAATATGATGTTGATTATGCTTCATTTTCTCTGGTTATATATGTTTCTTCTCGTAGCTTCCTCTGACGTATGAGACATCGCTCATCTGCCATCCACAAATCGGTTCATGTAATTGTAGTGCAAAGTCGCATATTCTAATTTCCAGTAGCTTATCTTTAAGGCTTTGACATTGCATTATTATCGGGTATTCTTCAGATTTAACGATTCATGACTGACATAGCAAACATGCATCTAATAGTATAATTGTTATGCATATTCAAATTCGATCTTGTTTCAGCCTTGTCGTCGGTCTAACCGACTACTTTGTGAAGTCGTAAATATATGTCGGCCATGCACCTGCGATGGAACTGCAGACGTCACACGTTGCAATCCCTAGGGCACTTAACATTTTCCCTTTTGATGCAGTACTAATGCCTGGAGAAGGATCGTCCAATCCACCCTTTTCATGTCTTTCATCAATGTACATATATATTTACTACCTAACAAATCTTCATACTTTATAAATTTGACAACTAATTACTTTTTGGTGTTTGTACGTACATTTCACCGCACAATATCGTACCCCGGTGCCTATTTTGTTTTAGGTCGAGAATTGTACAATGACTCTTGATATCCCACATTTCCAACTCAAGCAGCAGAACTTTGGGAAATAACCTACATGGGCTTTGCTTTCAAAATAACTTTTATATGTTGATGCACATATATTTATATGCATATTTATAATTTTAAATATTTTTTAGAGTCAGTACATCCCGTGTGAGATTGTACCACCCTTGCCGACTAAGAAGACTCCTATTGTGTTGAGGTGCTACAAAACATAGTAGCATATAACTTACTCGGGGCAAGGAAGGATCAAGGCCCTTTCCCCAAAGGGTTTCAGCAAATTTCTTAGGGGAATCAACTTACGCATCGGGGACATTTTGTTCTTTGAGGTTCTACATGTTGGGGGCCCAATCGTCTTCAAGGTCATCATTGTCCTGGGTGATTGAGTTTATTGTTTTTTCACTATTTTTGGAACATAGACAACTCTAATTTGAATTTATGTAAAATTTATATGGATATTTTCATGGCACTGTTTTTCAAATTATCTAACTATCTTATTTGAAACTTATATAAATGATTGTGTATATGTGTGAATTGATTTGTGCATGATTTTATAAAACCATTTTGGTGTATGCGAAATTGGAACACATGTTTATGCGAAATCGGAATACATGTTTGAATGATATGTGCGACGTCGCACATGTTTCGTAAAATTATTTACTTCAGGTTTTTTTACCTTTTACTTCTCTTCCCATAACAACCGTGGTAAAAAATTATTATTTACCTCGGTATTTTAAAAACAAAAGTAAAAAAAACTTTTTACTTCAAAAAAATTACAGAGGTAAAGGAACCTTTTTCCTCGGTTATTTGGTGTCAACAAAAAAATTGAGGTAGAAGGGGCGAAGTAATAGGTCATTTTTCTTGTAGTTCTAATAATCTAATCCTTAGCTTGTCCAAAGATAGAGTATAGTTTATTTTGCTTGTGATTTATAGAATTTCCTGATTAGGTGATTTAAATTTACAGTACAATGCATAGCTTATTGTGATTGTTCCCTCTCATGTCCAGAATATGGTTTATCTACCATGTACATTCTATAAATTCAAATCAATGGAACTCATTCAAATACGGTGATATCAACATTCACCATAAATTTACTTACTATCTATAAAACCCTAAAAATACTTAATATAAAATTAATTTTGAAATATTTGTGAAAACTTTCATTCTTTTTTTTTCCAAAGCGACACATCTCACATTCTTCACAAACAACAATACTTATCTTTTTTCAATAGCAAACTTGATATTTTATTTTCAAAGCTTAATATCCATTATTCCTTCATCTAATCACCAACTATAACCAATATCCCCTTTTTTAATCTTAAAATTCCATATTATCAAAACCGATTCAATAGATTAACTTACGAAATCTGCCAACAAAAAATTAAAGTATTTTGAAAATAATTTAATAAATAGAATCCATATATCCAACAACTTAAATAATAAATTCTTCACTTATATTAAAGTTCATATTGGACATAACTATTAGATTATTTATGTGCGTATGCACGTTAAAAATATAAGAAGTAAGTTGGCAAATAACATAAATTGTTTTTCCCATAACAATTTTTAATCATCTTTTGCCAACAACACATTACATCTTACAGATATCATAAGCAAACAATGAATATTGTCTCCTTTTCGAGTATATTTAGACCAAAAATTTAAGTTTTACGCTATGTCTGTGTATATGCTCAGTTCGGACGAAGCAAGCAACTATTATCCACCGATGCTTTTGACATGTGAGGTCACGTTCACTATAAGCAAGCTATTACAAAGAGGCCAAAGACAACAATACAAGGCCAACCAAACTTAAAGTGGATCAATGAAAGTCATCGTATTTTTATAATGTACACAGCTTCTATTCTTTTTACCAAAAAAAATATTTGTTTCTACGATAGATCCCCCCAATATCCCTCTATTTCAACTATAAAAGTGAGATGTTACGATGACATAATCTCCATGTCTAGTAATATCTAATCTAATAACCACAAATAAATAAAAATTTCTCAATTCTCAAAAGCTGCTGAAAATCCCCTAATTCTCTGATTATCATTAATTTTATTTTTTAATGGAAATTTATAAGCACTTGATCATTTCAATAGATATATTTAACATTGATTCTTCTCTCAAAAAGAGAATACTTAAACTTGTTCAAATTTTAAATTTTAAATTTCTACAATATCTATGTAAACTAGTATATTTATATATATGTAGATATATATATATATATAGTACAATGATATATTTATGGTTTTAAATATATCTTAAGAAATTTTATATTTTAACAAGTTATTAATTATATATAGTGAAGAATTAAAATAAATAACATATTAAAATATTAGTATAAGTTATAATTGATTATATAGAGTGAAGAATTAAAATCATTAACATATTATAATATTAGTATAAGTTATAATTGATTATATATAGTAAAAATTTAAATCTTTAACATATTATAAAATTAGTATATTATTTTTAGACAATTTAGGTTTATGTTAGTCAAAAAGACTTCAATATCCTCGGTTGATAGCACCATCCAAAAAGCAAACAATATCTATTATATGGTGTTTGGGATTAATCCCTAATTAGTAACCACAAACAATTTAAATCCTTCCTCCATTTAAGAACTTCCTAACTCCAAATTGATCCTTTTTTTTGTTAAACAGAACCTAACAAGCCCATGATCATAGCAATAAATAATCTTACAAATAGTGCAAATGAATATTACTATTTTTAGAAATAAATTAATAATAAAATCCCAATTACTTTGTAATTCATCAATTAGATTATTCAAGCAGACATCACATATAGATCTCTCTTTGTGCATTTAATATTTTTTTAGTAATCGTGCAGATCACGTGCAATAATTTTTGTTCAAGTCACATTTTTTTATCTCAATATAATGTGCAATAGTTTGCGTCATTATATATTAAAAGCACAAAAGTTCCACCTGCAATGGGGACCAACTTAAATTTCAGGGAAAAGAACCTTCTCGCAATCGTTGGTAGAAGAGTACAACTTCTCAGCCTCGAACTAGAAAAATATGTTAGCATGGCTCTCCTACAAATGCAATGCCGAGCGTGCCAGGTGCGAAGGCCCTTACCAAAGATAATTCGTACACTACTTCACTCATTGAGGACCTTACTCATGGGGAACCAAGTGTATGGGTTGAAAATTTTGATTACATGAAAATTTTGATTACATGCCTAATGGTTGCATGAAAATTTTGTGAAGTCATTTAATAATTGAGCTGAAGAAATAGAAAAAGGGAGTGAGCTCTATCAAATTATGTGAAGTCATTTGTGCAGCTATGAATTGGGAAGCTGTTAGCACAAAAGAATTTCAACAGTTTTCTCTAATTGCTACACCAGAGCAAGAATAAGAAATTCTGGTTCCATTAAAAGGTTTAAGCTAGAGACGCATGCTACCACTAAAGAGGGCATGCAAGAGATATTAGCATCGAATGGTCCTTTTGGGAAGGCAAAATCAAGCAGTACAAAATGACATCTCTTACAATGATGGAAGATCTTAGAATCTCATCATGGATATACTTAAGAAAGTATGCTATAAAGCCACCACGATGAACAAAACAAAACATGAATATTAAACATCATGATGAGATGATAAGAAAGTGATATACTTGGAAATTATTGCACGTGATATGCCTAGAAATTATAGCATGCTATATATACACGAATTATAAGCACGATTACTAACAAAACAATCTACTATAAAAGAGTCATGGACGTAAATAATCTAGTTGATGAATTTGCAAAAGCTAAAACGAAGTAATGGAGATTTTTTTTCCTTAAATTATTAATAAATAATAATCATTAACTTATTTGTGAGTCTATTCATGTTCTTATTACGTGGCTGTTTACAAACAAACTAATGATCGATTGAGTGGTAGGAAGTTCTCAGATGCAAGAAGGATTTAAATTGGGTAACTACATACGGCTTGACCGTTATTGGATACCAACACGGATGGGTAAAGGTTATATCCTTAGTAACGTATTTAGGTCAACTTTGTCTCAGCTTCTATTGTATACCAACACGATAGGTAAAGGTCAAATATTTATTCATGTAACTATGTCAACTACGATTGGGCTTCTGTTGTAAACCAACACAGATGAGTATGGGTAAAATATTTACTCATGCAATTAGGTGAATTTTTCTCGGCTTCTATTGGATAGAGAGAAGAAATGACAATTTTTTTAATCAAGAAAGGAACATATGCATATGGAATTGGCTATGGTACATGGCATTGACTGTTTCACTCAAGAGTTGTTTATAAACTTATAGAGGGTCCCTGGAAATGAATCGTGTGATATTACATGATCCAATTCTTAGAAAATGAATCGTACACGGTACATGTAATTAGCGCGGATCATAAGCCCCCATACTAAGGGACCAGGGAACAGATACATTTCCCGAGTACAATGACACTGTAAGTTTACACGTTCCATTTAATGGAACCTCCTCCAACCTTGAAATAACTTTAGAGTGGCATAGTCTGTGCCATATGCATATGTTTCCTTTTTTACTTCGAAACTAGTTACTTTTTCTCTACGTTTCTTCTATTAAACACACTTCCTTATTTCAATATCCATTCACTCTAAACCTCACGGATGGCCCTCTATCCACTACCATTCTTGTCAATGGTTTTTTCCAATGATGTTATCAAATCAAGCACACAAAACATTTAGAAATCGACCAAATCATAGAGGTAAACCACGTTAGACACTAAATGCTTACAAAAATAAATTAGGATGAATAACTGTTGGAGGAAATGTTGTAATATCTTATTTCAATGAAACAGTAAATCATGCTTAGATGATTGTGGAAAAAATTTCTGGGATATCAATGAGTCGTGGTATGTACGCTAAGCTTAAACAGTATTTCCACCTTGTTAAAGTCTTGGGTTACACGAATTCCTTTCGAGGATAAAACAATTGAGAAACTCTCTTGTTCTAGGCTTGAATCAAGAGAATACTTTTGAGTAATTGTGTTTCTGGTCATTGCGCATGTCTAAGAAAACTCTTAGTTTTCCCATGTTCTATTTTTTGTTTTCTGTATCTTTACCATTTATACCCATGTATATATAGGGGATATTTTCGTGAAAGGACACAACACTTTATCATTTTTGCAATACTCAACAGAATTACTATGAATAAATTCTTAACCAATGAAACCTTACCTCATTCTAGAACAAGCCATATTAGTCATTACATTTCTAACCAACACAATTAATAATTATCTTACCAAATGTAAACTCGTAGTGATTTTATATAAGTGTGCACTCCGTACCACTAAACTTGTTTAAACGTCCAGAGTTCAAAACTACTTGAATCCAATTATACTTAAATAATTTTTTTTCATAAATAATGACAATCCTGCCCCCATTTAAGTATTATCATTGACTCAAAAAATCCAACAACCAAACCAAACAAGTGCATAAATGAAAATATTTTAAAGATTGAATGTTTACCTTAGCGAATTACATATTCCAAATATTCGAGAATTAGGGTGTCCCTAAAGATGGAACCTATCAACCCATTTTAACACTTGAAAATAATCCACACAAAAGTTCAAATACAACTAAAAAAAATTAAACCGGTCACTATATAAGCCTTGTGTCCTTATCCATTGATGAGTGCATAAAAAGCCAAGTCCAAGCTTATTGAAGCGGCTACACTTCACACTTCATATAGGACAATCTTTTTTATTGTACACCTGCAAATATACTGTGGCAAAGGATCCGTTAAGAAGTTATAACTTTAACCTTACTTCCATGCAGGTCCAAACATATTTCCTTCGGGGTGTGAAATCATTTGTTTCAATCTCAAACAATAGGCCTTCGACATTGAATTTTTTCTAAGATCTTATCAGAGCGAAATTGGGTATCCCATTATAACTATTTAAATAGGCTTTAAACCCATCCTGATCACCGACTTGTTTATCAAGTCCCTAGCTAGTCTCTTCATCAACTATTCCGCTAGATTGTGTTGAGATCTTACAAACTCAACTAAAATCAAACCACGAGTTATTAACTCATAAATTGGAGTTATGCCTAATTGGCTTTTGGCCACAACGAAATTTAATATACCAAATTTCGTAATCATTCTACCAATTTACCAGTTGTTCTTTTTTTTCCATTCTGCCATCTTTACAAGCACATAAGGTTTCTACTAATTTCCATTTCCCTCTTCCCTGCTGATTTTCATTTCATTTATTCGTAAATAAGGAATGGTTACATGAATACTCTCATTTCCTTTCATTTTTCAAGAGCCAACACATCCGTATTATAAAATTCCATAATACTGTGTTATAAATCATAGACAGATATAAAAAAATTAAAAATTATATTCTCGTCAAATCACTTATTTGAAAATAATATTTGTCAAGATTTGAGCGAATGTATTGAATACTCATCCTTAGTCTTTTCCACAAATACACTGCCATGTATTTCACATAAAATTTCATTATCGTCGTGACCTTTACTATTACTTTTTACATGTTTCTAACTATTTTGTATATGCAATTAATTTAATGTTTCATTGCATGCATATTACTCTTACTATAAAAGCAGGGAAAGTAACATACCTTCATGTTCTGACTGTTTTGCATATGCAACTAATTCTCTGTTTTATTGCATGCATATTATTTGTATTATACCAGCATCATTCTTTCCCACATAGTCATCATTCCAACTAAAAGTTTCCTCAATGCTTCTAGTTTGAGATGATTATGAAAGTTGACCGAGATAAATCAAAAAGTTGAAAACTAACCGAGATGATTGTGGAAATTGACCGAAAGAGTTAGGCACTGCGCCACGGTATCCATTGCAAACATATCACCCTTGATCAAATGTATCTAACACAATTCTTTGAATTAAGTAATTACACCACATGCTCAATGCAACAATCCCTCGTCCAATATCCAATTCATGCAAGCGCCACAACAACCACCAAACTCATCATCCAATACGTTCAATATTATTGTTTAAGATTGTTGGAGTAAAATCTAAAATAATATATTCCATTGGAACAATATAAAAACATCGAGAAACCCTCATGTTAATACTTTTGAGTAACTATGTTTTTGGTTGTTGCGTATGTCTGTGAAAATTCTTAATTTTTCTATGCCTTATTTTGGTTTTCTATATTTTTTCCATTGGTACGCATGTATACATAGGAAAAATTGTCGTGAAAAGACACAACACTTCATCATTTTTACAATGGTCATCAGAATTATTATAAATAAAATTTGAACCAATGCAACCTTTCCTCATTATTGGACTAGACATGTTTGTCATCACATTTCTAACCAACATAATTAATCATTATCCTATCAATTATAAACTCGTAGGTAGTTTATACAAGTGTGAACTCCGACCCCCAAACTTGTTTT
>JAULKK010015735.1:0-10064 GCA_032355705.1 Rubia peregrina
ACTACCCTCTTCATTCTCCATCCGCCACTGACGACGATCATGATGACGACTCTACTTTTTCAGGGCATTCTCGAGCACGTGGAGAGGGAAGGTAATCTCGAGCACGTGGAAAGGGAAGGGAAGGTAATCTGAAGATGAAGGAGTTAGGGTTTCAGAGGTGTGAATGTCACTTCAGTGTTTTTTACAGAGGGGTAAATTGATCTTTTTATCATAATCCGTCCTTAAAAACTAATTATCTAGGGTTATATTTGCATTTTTAATTATCACAGGGTTATTTGTGCACTTTCATGAATTATGTAGGGTTATATATGTAAAAATGATTTTTTTACAGATTGAGCTGACGAGAAAATGATGGAAAAATTTGGGCAAAAAAGTCCCTCGGAAAATATTAGAGATAGGTCCCCGTAAAATTATTAGTGACAGGTCCTTGAAACTAGAATAGAGTTATAATTTCTTAAAGGTTTCTACCTAAAGTTTAGTTTACCTCACAGGAGACCATCTCATGTAATAAACATAAAGATAATAATAAATAATTTTATATCATCAAAAGTTTTGCATAAACTAAAATAAATTTTTTATCTTATCCACATACTAAACTTCCACTTTGCTAAAACCAATACAATCTAATAATTTTAGTCAACAATTAAACAATTTCATCATCAACAAGAATCTAGTTGGCATATATTTCTTCTCTTAGTATTTTATCATTGAGAAAGTCTTGGGAAAGGTGGCATGTCCATAAAGTTATAAACATGCCAGGGAATATTTTGAAAATTGGGGTTCAATTTGTGATTAATGAAAAAGTAATCTTTTAGTTGTATTGTAACTCTAGCCTCTTTCTTTTTGCAGCTCTTCTTCTTCTTTTGCGATAAGGTCTATTCTTTCTCCAACGATATCCCTCTTCTCTCCAACGATTCTCTGCCTCTTCTCCATTTCTCCGTAACCGCACTTTTCTAAGCCTCTTCTCTGGGTTTCTCCATCTTTTCTTTGCGTTTCTCCACCTCTTCTCCGCGATTCTTCGTCTGCTCGTTTCTCTGATTCTTCTCTGGCGCTGCTATTTTGTTTCTTCATTGGTTGTTCATCGACCGTTCGTAGGATATGGTATGTCGTATATCTAGAAATTATTTTTGATAGTATTATTACACAATTTTTGTTTGATTTGTCAGATTCGGTATGTTCTTTGTTTTGTTGAGCGTTGGATATGCATCGTTTCAAGTATTTTGAGTTTCTATATGCGTTATTAGAGATATAGTTTTGAATTGTCCTCTTGTTGTTACAACAAACTTTTTCATTGTTCATCTTGAATTACGAGGTGCATTTGTTTACTTATATATTGCAGATGTTATTATCCAACGTGTACATGTTAGTTGTACTGTGAATGAACTTCATTTTTCTCATTTTTTGCTAATTGTTCGTTTTGAATTCCGAAATGCATCTATTAACATATATGTTGCACCTGTTAGCATTCAATGTGTACTTTTTGGTTGTAATGAGTTGCATTTGTTTACTTATATGTTGCATCTTTTAGTATCCAGTGTGTACTTGTAAATTGTGTTGTGTATGACTTTTTTAATGATTTTTTTGTTGGTTGTTCTTTTTTTGAATTAAGAACTGTATGTATTAGTATCCAATATGGACTTGTTTGCTTTATTGTGTTTTGACTTTTATTTTAATTGTTGATTATTGTTTGTTTTTAATTACAAATTGTACTTGTTTGCTTATATGCTACAACTATTAATATCCAATGTGTGTGAATTTTTGCAGGAGTTGGATCTAAACTTGAAGTGGTATGGAATCACACAATATTGAACATTGGACTCCACAAGAAATTTCAACACGAGCTTGGATGAAGCTGGCACTGAACTCAAGGAATTCAAAGATGATCTACCTTTGAAGATTAATAATTGATTCATTGTATTGGAGGTTGTTGGTTAATCTAGATAGGAAAAATGTTGTAATTGCAAGTACCATAATAAAAGATTTTTATTATGAGCACTTGTAGGATTTATCCCTGATCTTTCCCTTTGTTCAAATGTTGTGAGATTTTCTCGTGTATGAAATCTACAACATTGCATGTTTTTTA
Source organism: Rubia peregrina (assembly GCA_032355705.1). Classification (NCBI taxonomy): domain Eukaryota; kingdom Viridiplantae; phylum Streptophyta; class Magnoliopsida; order Gentianales; family Rubiaceae; genus Rubia; species Rubia peregrina. The sequence goes on from JAULKK010015735.1 coordinate 2,084, forward strand.
TAAAAGTATACAATGCTTTTATATGTGTTGTTTTCATGCCTACAAGACTTTTAGTGGCAATCTAGAAAAATATACTCCCATGTTTGAAAACAAATAGAAGTTTTGGTATTACTACACATTGTAAGGTATTAAATGAAGTTCATACGAATTTTTTTATAAAAAAATACAAAATTATGTAACCTCGTTTCTATAGTATACTATAAGAAATACTAGTTGCAGGCTAACGTGTGTATGTTTTAACAAAACATAAACGATTCATAAGGTAACTTATGCACTACCTCCTGACAAAGTTTTGCTATTCATAAAAGAAATTAATATTTTCAAATTAGGTGCGTGTTTTTTTAAAACAAGACATGTTATAAAGTAATAAATGGAGTTAATAAGACAATTTTACATCATCAAATTTTAACTTAACTTATATATGATCTTCTGGAAAAATTTCATAATTCATATTCACGGTCTTTATAACAAGTGCATGTTTTAATACAAACGTTACATATTGTAAGGTAATAGGTGCATGGTATATATGAAAATTTTCAGCATTATTTAGGTAATTTTTTTTGAATATTTTCCACATGTTTTTTAAACATGTTCATAACAGCAGAATTCATAGCAGCGACAATTTAAACAACAATTTCATTTACATCAGAGGAAATTTAACAACATAAACTCAATCGAATGTGAAAATTTATGTATTGGACACTATTAGGAGAAATTTCATCCTCTTGAAACTAAATATCATTCGCTTAAAATTGAAATTTGTTGATATAGATCTTGTTGCAGGGCAAAGAGCTCATCGCGATTTTGGCAGACAGTAACCGGTCATTTGAAGAGCTCATTGGAGGGGGGAAAGAATCAATCGGAGAATATTTTGGTTGCTAGGAAGTTTGCATATCGAAGAAGAAGGAATGTTTGAGGAATTTATCAATCGAGAAGAAGAAGAATGAAGGATAAATTGCTGGTTGGTTCGCAAAAGGAGAAGAAGGAAAAAGAACGTCTTGAAGAAAGAGAAGAAAGACAGAGCGCTCTAAAGAAGGAGATGATTTTGGCTATGTTTATTTTTATAACCCAGCCCGTATTTCGATGGCCCGACCCACAAATTTTTACATGTTTTGTTAATTGAAGATATGTCATTGGCTTGTTCATAACCTTATGGACATGCCGTCTGTCAGAAGACCCTCTCTTTATCATTGATTAAAAACAAATTGATAATGTTTTTTACAAAATTAGATCACCAAGTATTACTCAATTCAATGAGTCCAATATATATTTTGAGCCCTCTATTATACTAGACATATAACTTAAAATAATGAAGAGTAATCCATGAAAAGAATTATATGTTCATGAGATCAAAAATCTACAATGTAACAATCAACCCAGTGTCCACGGGAATAGTTTCCAATACGACTCAACGTATCTTAAGTATTCTTTAAGTGTTATAAAGTGCATCTCCCATTAGAAGACACAAATTTTTTTTAAAAAAAAATATTCATAATGTATCATTAATATGTGAACATGTGTCCTCTCAACAATTAAGAACCATGAATGATGCGGGAGATTCTTTCTGAGTAGTGATAATTTCCAAAATTTGTTAAAATAATTCCAACCTCTTCGAGCGCATGCAAAAGTCCACATGATGGTCCTCGGGAGGAACCTTTGATGCCCAAATTAGTGTTCTTCTTGCTTATGTATTTCTGGGAGTAAAAGTCAATTAATTTGTCTGGTATTGTTTGTCTTTATTTATAGGGCCTTGATCATGTGTTTATGGCTTGCATATTGCCTCTCATCTCTTAGATCATGGTCTAGCAGAGGGTATTATGAAGACTAGTGATTTATGCTATTCTCACGGTCGATGACTAATATGAATCTCCTTGCAAAGAATCTGGATGCGGAATTTTGAAGAGCACTCTTAATGATGGTTAATCGTAGCACCCCTTGAAATCAAGAAGACGCGGATGAAATCTAGTCAAGAACGCAACTTTATGAACTTCACTAAAACAAGGGAGTAATTCACACTAACCCAAGCATTCGTTCCACCAAATTAATGCAAAGAATCAAATGGTTCTAAGCATTAATTTACACTGGAATAAACCTAGCGGTTTAATGCTTAATAAGCAAAGAGTATGAACTCAAATTTTGAAATATATGATTGATAAAAGATGTTATTAAAATATTGAAATCATCCCCAATTTATAGTTCATAGGTTCTGCCAGTACAAACCAGAACGAAGATGGGTTTTGGTACTTCCTGTCAGAAACTAGAATGACTTATGGTAGTTTTAAGAAGCTAAAACCATATCAAACTAAAACACATAATTTAACCTAGATATGGCCGAATTCTTCAAGATAAAGTCTTGAATGAATATTGTCTTATCTAATCTTACCAAATCTAATCTAATCAGAACTAAATTAAATCAATTCTAATCAAATCAGAACCATCTCTCCTAAACCCTAAATTAGGGTATATGACTGAGTTTATAGCTTTATTTTAAAAATATTAAATGAAAATAAACTACAATTATTACACTAACTGACTTCATGTTCACACTACCTCACTAAAGATGAAACCCCAAACCCTAAAATCATGGTTGATCACTTTCTTCTTTCCTAATATTTGCGGTGGGACGTTCTTCCCTCTCGTCGCCTGAAATCGCTACTCTGACACTACCAGTGTTCTTCTATCTGCTATGCCACCACTCCAAACGATAATCTTCTTATCTTCTTCATATGCAATCTTCTTCTTCCATATTCTAAATATGATTCTCCCAATTGGGGTGGTGGCGGGGCTGCGTGCTTGGTGACCGCAATGACGGTGGGAAAATGTGAGTTGGGGTTCGGTGAGGGGTGTTGGGCTGGAGCTTGATGAAGAAGCAGGACGGCGCTAGGATTTTCAAAATTGGGCGGGGGTTTGCTGGGAGGCGGGCGGGGGCCGGTGTTAGGGTTTTCAGATTTGGGAAGGGTTTGGTGGCACGCCACTAAGAAGCCATGTTTGGGAAGAGCGGTGTGTTGGGGTTAAGGGTAGTGGAGGGGAGATATGATGGGGATTAAGGGTGGTGGAGGAGTGCCAGGGTAGGGTAAGGAGTGGTGGAGAGGCAGTGAGGCTAGGCTAAGGGTGGTGGAGGGGTGGTTAGGGTTAGGGGCGTGACCTGAAAAGTATAAAAGGTTAAAATGATTAGATTAAATTTAGAAATGAAACAAGAGTTATTTGTATCCCTTTATTATAGGTCAATGCTGGAATCAGCCCAGTCAATGCCGATTTTCGACTATAGGGGTATGAATTTTTTAGTCATCGCCAGTTAAAGTTATACTTTCGAGAAAAAAAACTGAAAGTATATGTGCACTAAATAACTAAGGGGAAGGAATGCATTTAACCGTATTTTTAAAAACTTATAATAAACTTTATTATGTCGTAAACTATTAGTTTTTGGAGTCTTCCTTTAATGATAATTAAGAGCATATCCAATGCAAAGAGCACCATTTGTAAATATAGGAGTCATGTTTCGAATTAATATTGGGCTACGTGGATAAAAAATCATTGATAACAAAGATTGATGAAACTTTGGTCTCCAATGCAAGCATTGTAAACCAAACTTCAATATGATGTGTCGCAATTTTTTGTCATTAAATAATACAAAAAATATTATATTTATTTTTCATTTTCTCTCCATGAAAAAATTCGAATAATATAGTATATAAAAATTATTTTATCTTATTTTAATATATATATATATGAACTTAAATATGCATAGTAATTTTGATTAGTTTTAAATTTTAAATATATTTGAAATTTTATTACTCCCTCCGTCTGGAAAATTTGCACAAAATCTTTTTAACGATTTCCAAAAAAACATGTTTGACTGTAAATATATGCAACTACGTATAATAATGACACATAAACTAATAATATTTGGAAACTACATGTTGCGACGAATCTAACAATATCAAATATGATAATATTATTGTTCATATATTTATTCAAATATGTTGTCAAAGTTCTACAATTTTAACTACCAAGTACTAGTAAGTATGCAGATTCGATTGGAGCGGAGGGAGTTACATATGAAGTATTTTCAGAATTGTAGGTGTATATTTTAAGTTAGTATAACATAAAACATAATATAACTGAATTAATATAAAATAATTAAATGTATAAGCTAATTTACAATTTGATTAATTATTTAATAAAATTAAAATTATGCAATTTAATTTAGAAAATTACATTAAAATTGATTTATATATTGACTAGCATACTGATGGGCGTCAATACGAAACCCCAATATCGAAAGGTATATTTGAAGAGGTCACTTCAAATTTTAGCCACGTAGATTGAAGCCATCAAGAAACCCCTTGAATTGAAAATGGTCTGAGCATATCCAATGGTTTGGGATGTTCCTTAATTTTAGGTTTCACATGTCGTATTTTGATTAGAACTTAAGTATGATGTAAGCAAATGAGATGGACCGATGATGATTTATAATTTTCCATCTCCAATTTTACCATCACATTTATAACTTCAATATTACATGTCAACACATAAAGTTTAAAACTTTTATATTTGTAAAATTTTCATTGTGTTCATCCATTCATGTATATATATATATATTAATACTTATTTTTTTCAAAATATATTTATATTGCAAATAAATTTTTAATAATTTATTTATTATTTTAATAAAAAATAATAATATTTACTTGTGTATATTTGGTTATCAAATAATTTTTTGCCATATGTTAAAATTAATTAATTTTAATATAAAATTTTAATTCAAGTAAGTAAAAACTTGAATTCCTCCAAATTTAATTTTCAACTTGTAAATTATGTAAATAAAAATATATTAAATTACAAGTACAACTATCATTTTTATTATTTTAATTTATTGATTTTTATACAAATAATTGGGTTTTAATATTATACATTAGAATCCTCTAATTATGGCCCTTTTTCAAGTCATGTTTGACCACCGATAACTTTGGTTGCTTACAATAACGGATTATAAAATTTTACTTTTTAAAAACTACATGTTACGGAGATCCCAAAGATATCTCACATTATATCTGCTATTATATATAACAAAAGTTAGCAATGATCAAATATATCATGAAAAAAATTGTGGTCAAAGGGGGACATAATTAGAGTATCAGAGGGAGGGAGTACATGGATATCTCTTCGAATCCGAAGAATTGGTTGATGTGAGGTAAAGAGTCTTTGCGTTCATAAATTGAAAAGTAATGGAGTATATATATGAATTGAAAAACTCTAGATCTGCTTGCAAATCCTTATAACCAGAGGACTGTGAGTTTTGTAAATATTTGTTTTGATCTTAAAATCACTTCTATGAATATGAATTCATGTTTAACCCCATTGCGGTAATAAAATCTAAGTTTGTTGTTGAAGGTAGTTAACTTGAATCACTTAAATTCCGTATTTTACCTTTTTCAAATTTTTTGATACTCTATATGTCTTGATCTGTGCAAGGGATAAATTTCCAACAAACATTTTCGTGAATTTGAATAGTGGAAATGGCCTCTTTTGAATGCAAAGTTTGACCTTCCAAACCCTACACTGTATCTCAATACTTGTCACTGGAATACTCCTAATACCTCCCTAGATTTTGATGGTAGAAGTTTTACAATAACTCATGCTACCATTTATCTATAATATAAATTAGGTAAATTCAAAGGGTTTTTATTATTCCCTCCTTTTAAGGGGAATTCACACATAATCTTTTTCACAATGTCCAACAAACATATTTGATTGCAAATACACATACTGCGAATACTAACGGTACATACAAAATTGGTATTTAGACACTACACGTTACAATGAATTTAATAATATTTCATACAAAAGTTTTATAATTCAGATACCTAATTAAATATATGGTTAAAGTTCAAACATTTTAACTGTCAAATAGTAAATGTACAAAGCTGGGTGACAGGGAAATATGAGTAGTTAACTGGAGGAAATTATAATTACTAAGGAAAAAAGAGAAATTTGGTCCAGGTGAAATCAAGGGAATTAGCGAATCTTCCATAGGACGACTTTTACAAGGACCGATGCAGGCGGGAGAGGGTAAGGAATAAAGCGAGGACTGTCATTCCATTTTCTAAATTTCGGGAATACGAAATTACTCTAATGAGTAATTCTCTCTCCAGCCTGGGACAAAAAAAAATTGTACGCTCACTAAAAAAAATATATTTGACTGTAAATATATGTAACTACGAATAATAATAACAGCGCATATTTTTTTTTGAAACTACATGTTATAACGAATCTAACAATATGTCATACGATAATATTATTGTTCATGTATCTATTTAAATATGTGGTTAAAGTTTAATAAATTTAACTGTTAAATAGTAAGTGTGTAAATTTGGATGGGAGGGAGGGAGTAAAAAATTAATATTGGTAGGAAAATTAATGTGGCATAAAGTTGTGAAATCATTATGTGTTTGATTATCGGTCGGTTGTTCAATATGCTTCTCATCATTCGATCTTCTGTTATTCATTTTCAAGAATATCGTGCATGCTCTCCTATATCTAGATCCCGATACTATTTTTTACTCTCGAAATTGAGCTGACCTAAATTGGATTAGGTTGAATTGCACTTTAGTTAAATTGGGGGAAACTGAATTGAGATGAACTAAACTAAATCGCCATAAACTGAATTAAACTGAACTTATTTTTTCAAAAATAAAATTGAATAGGAAAAATAAATCAAGATAGACAAAGAATTGAACAACACGGAACGAAAGTAGACTGAGATGAACTAAAATAAACAATATCAGAGTAAACTTGGTTGAATTTTGGTAAGAAATTGGCATTGTGATATTGATGCGTGATAAGTTCTTCTCTGTCCAGTGGTTATGATTTTCGCGGGAAGCGAGTTAATATCCCCGAGTGCGATGTAATAATTTTTTATTGAATATTTAATCTGTGATAATTTAGATATCATTGTAATATGTTAGTTATTGCTAGATGTTAATGATGTTGGATACTAATTCCAGTTGTAATTATTTGTGGACATTTTTTCAACATCTTGTATGATTGATAAAAAAAAAGTAATTAATAATTTACAGTGATGTAACCTTGGGAAAAAAATTTACACCGCCTAATCTCCAGACGAGTTATTTTATAATTAATATAATTAATGGAATGAAAATTTCTAGTAAGGAAATGCTCTAAAATTTAGAGCTCTTGCTATGAATATGATCTTTGAACATCTCTATTTTGAAGATGTGGATTAACCATTTAAGCAACGACTTATTCACAAAAATAATGATTATGATTTTTTACAAGCTATTTTGTGGAGTAAATTTGCGTGCATCTATATAGTATATATTAAAAGAGTCCATTTTGGCCACATGGAAATGACATATCATTTTGACCACATGGAATTAATACATAATTCCACATCACTTTCTAAAATTAATTGAAAATATAGTATTTTATAAAGTCAATCATCAATTTAGCACATCTCTTCCTCCATTTTCAATGTTCTTTCTATATTTTAATGTTTTCCAATTAATGAGTAGATTAATCATACCATATTTATGAGGATGCACATTCCTTTTGTATTCTCAATCTTCATTTATTAGGGAAATTCGTTCATAATACATATTTTTTCACAATATATATATATAATGCACTTTCCATCTTGGTTTATCTTTTTAATATTATCAAACTTCATTTCATGATAATAATTGAATCATTTTCATCTACTTATTCTTTTTTTACTCACTGCAATCAATTCCTTCCACGTAATTTAATTTTCCTACAAAAATATCTAAAATTACTATGTTAAACAAATAGAATAATAAATGGAGTAGCTTTTATGTATATATAAGTGTTTCTAATTTTTTTTAATTTTTAGCCAAAAATAAGTATAAAATACTTTATATAAATATTAAATATAGTACTGAAATATTTTATTTGTAAATACTTTCAATGGTTTATTTAACACTTTGTAAATTTTATTTGC
>JAULKK010015775.1:0-10064 GCA_032355705.1 Rubia peregrina
CGAGCCTGGAAAGATTGCTCCATTGGATTAGAACGGCGAGATGGATAATCAATTTGGTTGGCCCTTTGCCAACACTCAATTGCCTCGTGCCCTGGTTTGCTGCAGAGCTGGCACATAGTCCGACGACGATGAGAATCGGTAAGGCGAGATGACACATAGTTGTTGCTTGATGCAGATTTTCCAACGGAGCGGTTGATAGCAAGAGTTGAGGAACCAGGAAGAGGTTGCGCCAAAGATGGAGTAGCAGCTGACTAGTGGACATGTTCCTGTTCAAGCCTAGCCTCTTCCTGAAGAAGAAGTCCAGAAAGATCATCTACGGAGACAACATCTGTCTTCATCATAAAGGCTGCATCGAATGCACCATAAGAAGAGGCAAGGCCACTTAGAAGATGGCCGATAAGATCTTCATCGGAGATGGGATGAATATTCTCTGCAAGGGAATCAACAATAGAGCGTTTGCGCTCGATGTATTCTAATATAGAAAGTGACCCCTCGGAAAGAGTCTATAACTGAACCTTCATAGCCATACGACGAGCTTGTGTTTGATCCTGAAAATTCTTCTTGATAGCAATCTAGGCCATGTAAGAAGAGGTAGCTCGAGCAACTAAGGCAAAAGCTCGCTCCGATAAGGTGAATTTGAGCCACAGAAAGACAAAACGATCACACTTATTCTAGAAAGCGAAATCCATATTTGGCTTGGTGATTATAACACCGTTTTCAGCGGGTAGAGTATGAGTCTCTGGTGGTGGTGTAGGATTCAGAATAAAGCCTTCTAGAATGTTTCAAGAGCTGAAACGACGGTAGATCGCCATAGTGAATGATTGTCTTTATCAAGCTTGATGCTAATGGAAGGAATTTGTAGATTTAGTGAAGAGGTGGTTGTATTGGCAAGAGCAAGGATATTTGGGTTTGTGTTGGCCATGGAAATTAGGCAGAAGCAGGGAAGCTGAAGAATTATGCTCTGATACCATATAACAGCAAAGATTTTATGTATTACGTTTGGTGCATGAGTTACATATATACATACAACTCAGACTAACAAAGACTCCTAAATACAAGGCACTAATCTTAACAAGAGACTCCTAAATACAGAGCATCACTTCACGTTACAAGGCACTACTTGAACTCTAACGTGGAGCACTACTCAAAACGTGAAGCATGACTGATTCTTTTGGGTGGTTAATATATAAGCAACGTTAGTAGAATTCTCTCTCTTATCTTTCTTTTTTTCTTTCTCAAATCAATCATTTATAAATAGTGAAGAAACTCTTAAACGCTCAGTGGCGATTACAATGAGTGGAATTGACATATAATCTAACTAACCTTTAGCAATAACTAACACATTGCAAAGATATCTAAATTGTATGTCAACTTGACTAATCATCTGTATTATTATACTTTTGAAATCCAATAAAAATTGTAATATCACCCTCGAAGATATTAACCCGCTTTCCGCAAAAATTAAGACAATTTGGCAAAGAACGACATATCAGACATCCTATGTTTACGACTATAACACTACTTCATCAAGTATGATCTATATTGTCCATGATATAAATACCTTTAAAAATATAAATATATCACTTTCAAATTAATGGGACCCGTAGAATAGAAACAAAATATAGAAATATATTATTTTTATACGAATATACAATATGTAAAATTAGATCAAGAATAATGCATCAAGCGAACAACTAAATTGAAAATAATATATCGGCCTCGACGTGAACAACTAAATCGAGCTATCATTATGAACATAACGATCTAATCGATCATGATGAAGAATAAAATTAATGTGTAAACAAATTCTATGCTTATATAATATTATAAAATTCACAGAAAATTAACTAAAATAAATCAATACCTCTCATCTTTACGAAATTGGAAATTAGAGATTGAAAAAAAGAGAGTAGGATTTTGAAAGAGAACGATTTGTTGTTGGGGGCTAAAGTTGGTTGGTAAGAAAGCAGTAGAATCTCTCATTACTAGTGGAAGAATGATCATTAACGGCGCAATTAGACGGTGGTTCCGTAAAAAATCACTAGAACTGCCTTCTAATATAGGTATGAACTCTGAACATGTATTTTGGTAGTTAGCTTGACGGTAGACAACTCTGAAACTCTGTTAGACGACAGTGGGAGCATGAATTCCATCAAACGTAATATGATCAACGACGGTTTGGCTTGAACCATCGTTAGAAGTGTTGTACTATGGCTCCATTAACTTTTATGCACTTCCAAGGGCACTTCCAAAGTCGAAACTTATGTCTGGAGTGCACTTAAGTAGACAGCCGTGACGGAACCTCCGTCGAAGAAACCCTACAAAAGTATGCCCAAAAGCTATTATTTTAAGGCATTTTTGAAACTGCACCAAAAAAACAACAGCAGTTGAACCGCCGTCTAAAAATTATGCACTAAAAGAAACTATTTAAAGGTACTTCTAAGGCATTTTCAAAAGAGGTTTCAACTTCGGAATTGGCTTCTGGAGTGCATTACGGTAAGAAATCCTAAAAAATCCACTTTTACAATTGAGTGCAGTCGCTTTTCCTTTCATCCTTCTATCTTTCCTTTCATTCTTCCTTCCTTCTTTCTCTTTCTTTCTTCCTTCTTCTCCCCCTTCTTCCCCAATCTAACACTTCCTCCTTTTAGTTTTAAATGCCAATTCGCGACAGCGACTTAAAATATGAAGAAGACATGGTGATAAACTCCACATTATCATGGTATGGTTACTTGTCTGTTTTGAGTTTCTTAGTGATAAACCCACCTATCAATCTTGATGTATGTTATTGTTCAAAGTGGATTAATGATTGTTAGATTGTTTATTATTACAGTTTCATTGTAGGTGGGTTTGATATGAGTGCAAGAGACGAGGATGATCGTGGTTGTGTTGTGTTGAACATGAATGTCGATTTGTGTTCATATAGTATCATGGTATGGTTTGTTTTCAATTTGAGTTTCTTAATGATAAACCCACCCAGGGGTGGAGCTAGAAAGTTTATACGGCAGGGGATGAAATGAATTAATTTTAATTCTTTTTCAAAATTTCCATATCATAGGGGAATGGTAGGGGGAAAATTCAAAATTACCCTCAATAATTTACCCACAATTTTTTTAGGCGGGGCACGAGTCCTCCCCATCCTCCTTGTGGCTCCGCCACTGAACCCACCCATCAATTTGATGTATCTTAATGTTCAAGGTGGATTCATGATTTTTTGAATGTTTATTATTATTGGTTTTATTGTCGATGGGTTTGATATAAGTGTAAGAGACGAAGATGAATGTCAGTCTGCGTTCATATGAACATTGAGATGATATGGTAGATTTGGATTTTCTAGTTTCAATAGACTGAGAAAGTCCAGATTTTTTATGAAATTCCGAGGCTAGTTCTGTAATCGGAACTCAGAAGTGATTTCGGAACTATTTTCTGATGTTGAAAAAAATTGAGACTGATTAAAACATAAAGCTTCCATGGTGCTTGAAAATGCTGTGAAAGACAACAATTAACGGCGATTGTGGAATCTCCGTCTAACGACCACACTCATTGCGAGGTAGTGTCAGAGACGGTTATTTAGAACCACCATCTAAAGCCCTTTTCCACCGCCATTAATACTCTTGTTTTGCACTAGTGCATCCAATTTGTATGACTCATTTTAGCTATGTAAAAATATAATATTCATGACTCAAGGTGGACTTGGATTTATTTTACTTTGCATTTACTTTTTCATTCTTGGTGTTTTTTTTAAAGATTACGAGCAACCAAATTACATATTAACATCCTAATTGAGGAGCTAACTAGGAGACACCACCGTTGAATTTATTGAAACTCAATGGAACATGAAACTCCATCTATTTGATTGCTAGAGGAGCCTTCCTGAGAACACCCAAACAACACCACCGTTGAATCTATTGAAACTCAGTTGAACATGAAAATTCATCCATTTGATAACTATGAGCGCCCTTCTGAGAACACTCAAACGTTGCACCACCAACAAATCATTGTCACCGAAACCGAAACCGAAACCACCACGATCTCATCATCATTGACCACCTGTAGGTTGGAAAATCACAGTGAGGACTACCGACACGGTCCCATGACGCTGGGTAGTCCCCACAAAAAAATTGCTCTTATATTCACAATTCTTTATAAGGGTCTGTTTTGAACTTTGGATCTTTTAATTATAAAGAGTGTGACTTACCCCTAAACCAGACTCATTACACTTCATTATTGGTGTTTACACTTCATTATTGGTGTTCTAGATGCAAGGAAATAATAACTCTGGTTGACGAAGGTTGTAGTAATAGGATAAGATAGAATATTTTCTCCATCTCACTTGTTGAGGACGCGGTAGTAAACTGTGGACCTTTCATTTTATGCTGACCGGACCTGACCAAACCGGACCGCACCCAATTTTGTGATTTCATAAATAAAACGTTTATTCCATTGGTGTTTCCACGTACTTACTCCATCTGGCACATCTCAAATAGTAACGAATTAAAGATTCAGTCAAATTAAGAACTTTGACTAAATATTTGAATAGATATATAAATAATAATATTTTTGTAAATGATATCGTTAGATTCGTCATAACAAGTAGTTTCTAAAAAGCAACTTTTTCTTTACCGATATAATATGTAGTTGAATATATTAATGGTCAAACGTGTATGTTAAAATCATGAAAAAGATTCCTTGTAATTTGAGCGGAGCCGGAGGGACTATGCAATTCCCACTTCTTCAGGACCACTTTTAACTATGTGGCCACCCTCATCTTAGAAGGACCATATTGTTTGAGCATTTGAATGTTAAAGGATTTTTATCTCCCAACTTATTTTTATTTAACTAAATAAAATGAACATAAATTAAATTGAATTGAAATAATATAAGTATGCATAATAATTAAAATAAACCAAATTTGATGCAATATTTTTTTTATTGAATTAGCTAGATTAAATAAAATTGAATAAAATTGAATTGAAATGAAAATAAATATGAGGGTCTAACATTATAAAAGAAATAAAAGGTTACAAAATAAAAAAAATCTAGAATACCACCAAATAGGGATTGATGAGATTTTTATTGTGAGTTTCTATGTGAAAAATATTAATAATGGTATAACAATATTGTTAAGTGGAATAAGCACTATTTTAATTTTTTGAACCCTCATTATAAAGTATCATGCTAATTAATGAATATACCATGTATCATATTTAAATACATTTGAAATATACTTTTGATCTGTCCCTTAGTTTATTTTCCAACAAGCTTGAAATTATTTTAACATAATTTATTCAATTCATGAATATACAATTCTTATACTGTATTATTTAAATATTATGAAAATATGCAATTTATACATATATTGAATATATATTTCAATACTGATGTTTGTGTATTACAATATTTATACAATAATCACAATCAAATTAAAATTGTAACACATAAAAATGTACTCACATCTTTATCATTTAAAATACAGAAAATATAATGAGATACTATGTTCATTGTACCACAAAAATGCCATGTAATTTATCATGCGTATAACATATTCAAATTTTGGAAATGAAGGCTAAAGTTATCAAGCTCGATCTTTCTTCATTTAATTTCAATTTTAATCTATCACAACAACTAAAACCATTCTTCATTTTAATTTTAACTTTAATGCAATACAACATTCAATTTACTTTCAGTTTTTATCGAATAACCAATCGCAACCCGTTAAGTGTTTTTCTTTCATGAAGGAGGAATTATGCAAGATGCATTACCGAAGAGAAATTACTACCTCTTACAACAATATTATTATTTATATATCTATTCAAATATGTAATTAAAGTTTTCTTAGTTTGACTAAATCTTTGATTCCTTACAATTTGATCAGGAACAGTGAGAGTATATGGCCTGTGGGATATTTCCCCCGGTTGTAAAAAGGAATCTGACGAAGGGCGGCATGTCCTTTTCTTTTTCTTATACAGTAATGAATTGGTATTTCTCGTTTTATTTGATTTGATTTTATCCACTCATTCTACGTTTTCTCTTTCTAAATTTAATTTCATCCAATCGTTTCATTCATATAAATTCAAACATGTAAGATTATGGTGTCACATCCAATCAAACGGAGGTAGTACAAACAGTGGCGGATCCAGAAAATTTTCCATGGGGTAACTATTAATATATAAAAATATATACTTAATATTAATGGTAAAAAAAAAATTACATGGAGTAACCAAATACTAATTCCCCCCTATTTTTTTCCATGGGGTAATGGTTACCCCATGGCCCCTAATAGGTCCGCCCCTGTTTACTACCACTACCTAAATAACATTTAAAGAATGAAAAGTAAAATTATATCTTGCAAAATATGGAAGCTTTTCTGTTCCCTCTTGATCCTTTTACGGATGTAGTGTCAGCATCATGGAGTGAAGTAGTGAAGTGCATATGTGAAACGAGTTTGGATAAAATGGGTGTCCAAACATGGCCAAATGTATAATTTATTTTCTTTCATCATATACTCTGTACTTGAGGGAGATGCTACTTGATGCAAGATTGGCTGTTGCAGAAGCATGTCGTGAATACATAGTTTGGTTTTCTGTTTCTGTGCAACTATTTGTCGGGATATTATGGTCCTTCTGTTCGGAGATGATTAGAATTTGCTTGAAATCTATGTCGACTTGGGTAGAAGCTTCAAGTATTAGGCAAGTGTTGGCAGGAACATCTGATGTGTTGTTCAGGGTGAACCCTATGACTCAGGTGACTATCTTTATATTTTTATTATACCTCTACTGTGCAGGAGACCTTCCTCTGAATAAAGATTTCGTTTGCCATGCCAATATGCTGTTATTTGAACTATGCAAACAGAAGGCTGAAATATGTTTGATGTCCTTGGGATTCTCACAAAGTTTGTTGATTGATGTTCTTGAGATTCTTACTCAAGTTTGTTGTTTGATGAATGTTGAGTTTAAACCTCAGTTGTTCGATCCAGTACGGCTATGGAATTTGTGCTGAGGTTTCATTTAGTTTTGAAACCATTCACGGAGAATGGAGGGTCTTCTTTAATCTCCCTGTTTGTCTCGATTTTTTTAAATATTTTGTTCTATCACTCCTTCCTTTCTGCGTATGTATGTCGATCGTGTATACTCCCCAACCTTGTTTAGACCTTAGCATGATTCACTGGGCGATCCATGTTGGTCATTTCTCATGAGTCCCAAATGTTGAGTTTCCCGGCTTGTTGAAAAGTTCTGAAGCTTCAATTGTAATTGAAGATCTTCTTCAACCAAATAATGTTGTGGTTCTTATAGCTCAAAAGGCTATTTTCACTTGAGATGCATTCCCTTCGCAGTATTGATCGGTTGTTGGCAAAGCTACTCCTGCATTTGTGGTATGCGTTCATAAATTGTTGGCCTCATATCAATGTAAGGGTGCACTTGCACATGCTTGTGATATTTTGGATTTGAGGTGAACGTTGGTTAGAGTTTCTCTTGTGCATTTGGCGGTGACAGATACCAAAGAATGGTGTTTCAAGGGCCTTTGCTCTGGTTGGTACTACTGGAAAGTGAGGGATAACCTGAAGATTAGTCTTCTCTGTTTTTGACCATCAAGGTTTGGTTGTAACTTGTTTGAGTGGGCTTCTTAAAAGTTGGAATTTGATTTTCACATTGGTGCCAATGACCTGGACTGTTATTTTTATGGAGGATTCAGGGTTTTGTATGTACTTGAGCGAGTTTCTGAGTAATGGTCCTTCTTGGATTAAGCCTCTGGTAAATTGGCGAGTTTCCTGGCATTTATGTTTGCCTCACGTCGAGTTTTCTGCCAGATTGTAGTATTAATCGACCATACCCACCTGAATAAAATTATTTAAATTAATGAAACTTTTCGTGGATGGTATGTGAATTTGTTGCAGTTATGACGGTTCATAAAATGTAACCGTCACAAAACCATACTGTGGCGATTCTCTTTACAATAAGATCATTCCTAATCAGGATGCGGGGAAAGTCATGCGTAATTTTACAATTGAAAATGAATAGGTTTCCTGACAAGTGTCCATGAACAATCCAGTGTATTTCTTTACTTATATACTCTCTCTGTCCCGACAGTTTTGGACTATTTACTTTTTTTACAATTTTCAATGATCACGTTTGACCATTAATATCTTTAGTTATATGTAATAATTCCGTATAAAAATTTGATATTTAGAAAATAGATGTTAAGATGAATCCAAAAAAATCACACATGATATTTTTATTATATATACTCCCTCTGTCCTACCATAAGCTGCACACTTACTATTTGGCAGTCAACACTCTCAAACTTTTACCACAGATTTAAATAGATATATAAACAATAATATTATCGTATGTGATATTGTTGGATTCGTATCAACTTTTTATTTGCCGATATTATACGTAATTAAACATATTAGCGGTCAAACATATTTGTTGAAGACCGTGAAAAGATTCCGTGAAGCTTATGCTGAGACGAAGAGAGTATATTAATTTTTATTTGTGGTCAAAGTTTACCAAGATTGACTTGGAAAAAGTAAATATGTCAAAACTGGTGGGATAGGGGATGTATTATATTTGTTAAATTGCATACTCCCTCCTTCCTAGCTGATTTTGCACACTTTCCCTTTTATATTATCCCAAACAATTATGCACACTTTTCATTTAAACAAAAACTAACTTAAACCACCCACCACTTCTTTTTTCCCAAACTTTTCTCCCCCGTTCAAATCTTCTTCGTCGCAGCCCAAACCTTAGTCAACAACTCTCTGCCCAGCCCAAACTTCTTCAACCTCCTGCATCCCCTTTTCAACACCACCGCAACCACACCACAAACCTCCTTCAACCCGCTGCACACGACAAGGAGGAGGCAGATTGAAGGAGGCAGTGGAGGCGAAAGGGCGAGGCGCCTATTGGCTGAGAGGCAAGAGACAGGAGGCAGCAAACTTCTTTACCACAACTCGATTGAACACGATGAAATTAAATGAGGAGGAGCGCGAGGCGACTGGCAGAGTCGGAGGGAGAGGCGATTGGCGGAGGCGGCGAATCTGACTGGCGGAGAGGTGATTGGCAAAGGCGGAATGAGGTTTTAGGCTGATTGGTGGTGAGGGGGGAGGTGGTAGAGGGGAATCGAGGTGGCGGCAGGGGGAGTCCAGGAGACGGAGGCGGAGAGGCTAGGTGGTGGAGGGTGTTGAGGAGTCAGAGAGGTTCAGATAGGCGAGGAAGGAGAGGTGGGGGTATTTTAGTCCTTTTACATGCCCAAAATGAAAACACTCATTTTTCCTTTTTGTAGAATCCTCTGGGACGGAGGAAGCACTAAATTTAGAAATGTAAATGTTACGACGAACTCAATTATATCACATACGATAATATTGTGACTCATATAATTATTCAAATATGTAGTCAAACTTTGATAGAGAATAGTGTCTAAAAAGCAAGTGTGCAATTTGAATTGACATATGAGTAAAAAGTATAGTGGATTGTATATAAACTTATGGACACCCGCTTTTTCTGAGACTTTCTCATCGAAGATTATTGTATGAAGTAGAACTGAGAGAGATGTAATTCACCCACAATACAAATATAACGAGCGGAGAAACATTGGTGGATATCGGGTACATTTAAAACGCAAGATTTAGTTTAATTGGTTGTTTCTAAAATTTCCGGTTAAAACATTTCCAATGAAAAAATGTCATCTGTAAGTATAGTAGTCAACAGATTATTATAAGATTCGGTGTAACTTGTATAGAAAAATATCTACAGAGATGGATGTCAATCTTTCCACATTAATACTCAATTCTCTTACATATAAAAAAATTGGTTAATCTTTTGAATGCAGAATCAATTTTAATTCATTCTAATTTATTTTAATTTTGGGTTCTAATCTTCTCTTCTCCGGGATTTCATTATCTGTTTGTTGGAAAAAATCATCATCGCAGTTTAATAAACGGGACGACCGAGTGCTTTATTTTTGGGGGGCATTTTGCCCCCACTTGGATGTTGGATAGGGTAGAGATGGGGGATAGATGCAAAAGAAGGAGGGCGCATTACCGTAATGCGCCCTGTTGGGTTTTA
>JAULKK010015786.1:0-10063 GCA_032355705.1 Rubia peregrina
CTTTTTGTTTACCGTTATTATACGTAGTTAAACATATTAACGTTTAAGGATGTTTCTTGATGCGCGTGATAATGATTACATTGCAACTTAATCTGGGACAGATGGAGTACTGCATGATCATGGGTCACAATCCTTTCATTGACTACAGGACCCATTATCCCCGCGCTCAAATTCAGCGTGAAACCCGTTTTCAAGCTCACACTCAGCACAAATACACGTGCTCTCTCTGTCTGATTTCTATCTACGATTTAATTATTGATTTAATTTTAAAAATTAACTTTAATCATTCCATCTGCATGATATGGGATACCTTATAAGTTTCATTATACCATATATTTTCAAAATATCAATTTTTCACAAATTTTCACTAGTTTTTCAAGTAGTTGAGTTTGGGGGTTGGGGCAGGGCGGGGATGTGGTGGCGGAGCAGAGGAGCGACGGTGGCGCAAGTTATGCTTTACTCCAGTAGGTTCTTTTTTTTTTCAGCCATTGATTTTACAAGTTTATTAGAGCCAATAATTACATCTTTTCTGTAAAAATTCAAAAAAAATTGTATCTTGAACTTTGTAGGTTGTGGTGCTAGAAGAGAAGAAGAAGAAAGGGGGCAGGGGACATGGAGGTGGAGGTGGAGGTGGTGAGACCGCAAGATTCTAGCAAAATTTCAAATTCCGACGGTGGTAGCATGACGGAGCAACGGTGGCGGTGGCGGTAGATATGAAGAAGAAGAAGAATCCTAAGGGTATCTTTACCATTTTTATTTAGTTTTATTTTTTAAAAATAGGGGTATTTTAGTATTTTCAACTTTGGTCAATGTTGGAATAGTGCCAAAAGATTATATCGGGACATTTGATGTAAAAGTTAAGGTTATAATCGCACTTTCAGATTATACAATGTTATATTGACACTTTTAAAAAATAATAGGATCATATTTGTATTTTGCCCTAAAAAGATTAAATATTTTTCATTGTCAAAATTTAAGGTGCGTGGGTTGAAATGATACATATGGAGTCCTATAAATATCCCACAAATTCTTCACATTTCCGCCATTGCTGTCCTTTCCTGGAAACGTTTCCAGTCATAAACTACAGCATACATCGAAACTGAATATGGCGTCGCCGGAGGAGGAGTCGACAACGTTGGAGTTCATAAGACAGCATCTTCTCGGAGATTTCAACTGCGAGGATACTGAATCCTTCATCAACGATCTCAATTTCTGCTTCATGACAGACGAGAATAACGCCATAATTATCCCCGGAAAGCCCGCAAAAAGCTCCTCCGAGTCGGATTCGAGCTCTTTCGTATCCGAATCGAAGCAGCCCGATGAAGCATCCTTCAAGCTTGAACCCGAATATCTCTTTGACTTCGGGGAGAATCATGCCTCAAACAACGCGGCTTCTACGGAGACTCCGAGTTCGAGTACGGGGAAATCCGACCAGTTTGAAGACGGGTTGTCCGAGAACAGGGGAAGCTTCAGCAAGCACTTCAGAGGGGTGAGGAGGAGGCCGTGGGGGAAGTTTGCGGCGGAGATCCGGGATCCGACCCGGAAGGGA
This sequence comes from Rubia peregrina, assembly GCA_032355705.1. NCBI lineage: Eukaryota > Viridiplantae > Streptophyta > Magnoliopsida > Gentianales > Rubiaceae > Rubia > Rubia peregrina. Next base: position 1,550 of record JAULKK010015786.1, read on the forward strand.
TCTCGGATCTGGTTGGGGACGTTTGATACGCCGATTGATGCGGCGAGAGCTTATGATTGTGCAGCTTTCAAGATGAGGGGGCGCAAGGCCATTTTGAATTTTCCTTCCGACGCCGGAAGGTCTGTGCCGCCGGAAAACTGTGGCCGGAGAAGTCGAAGAGAGCTTGTCAAATGAGCCTGGTCGGAGTTTTACTAGCAAACCCACGGATGCTCAATGTAATTATAATTGTGAATGTAAAAATACCGGATATAGTTTGGTTTTTGTTCTAAATGATAATGAATAGCATTTCCCTCAAAGAATTACGATGAGAATCACTCCGGATATTTATTCCCTCCGTCTCAGTTCTATTTATAGGGTAGATGAAAAAATTTCGTTTTGAATTATTTAATGAGTTAGGATTACGTAAAAGTGGGATTGGATTACTGCTTTTTAAGGTTAGTGGATTAGTTTGACCTAAAAATTCAAATAAAGAGGGACCAATCTAACTAAAATAATGAATAAATTTGCTTAATGAGAAAATAAGCTGCACAATGCAAATTCAGATGGAACATCCAAAACAGGAAAGAATGCAAATAGAGATGAAACAGAAGGAATATCATAGAGTATGTAATTTTCCGATGGGTCACTGTGAGGAAGAAATTGTTACAAAAAAATCATTTTCATCATTTAATTAATATTACTACTCTCCTTCCCACCATAAGTTGTACAATTACTATTTGACATTCAATATTGTTGAACGCTGATCACATAATTAAATAGATATATAAACAAGAATATTAGCGTATGTGATATTGTTAGATTTGTCGTAATAAATAGGAGTAGTTTCTAAATATCGATATTTTATTTGCATATTTATTTATTAATGGTCAAACATATTTCTTGAAGGTCGTGAAAAAGATTTTGTGCAGTTTATGCTGGACAGAGTGGTATATTATTTAGTTGATTAATATTAGTTGTGTTTATTTTTAAAGTTTGACACACTTTTTATTTTCGTTTAGTATTTTTTAACATTGTCACATTTTTTTATGACAAAAAGTTAACCGGGTTAAATTTTTTACTCTTTACGCACAATTATCACATATATTTCAACTTGCATTAAAAAAATTGCACCTAGAGTTACTGTGCCAAACTTTTTAATAAATATATATATAGGAAGTACTCCTGTGTTTCAACAAAGACAAAATAAAAAAAACTATCTGTCCAAATAAAAATGACATAATTTAAAAATTATTCAAAATAACAAAAAAATAAATTCCCTTAATATCATCTTTAAATTCAACTTTCAGATTGGCCTCTACCTTTACAAAATACTCCTACTTCTCCACATTTATACTATCATGCCACATAAGCTCATCTAAAAAAGCAAGTTAAAAGAAATTCCATCATTTGTGGATGAATGGAGAGAGTATAAAATTATGAGTGGGTCTCCTTACGGACAGTTTGTATATAAATTTATGGACAGTCCACTGTACTTTTTAACTTATACACTATTGCATTTGTTAAATCATACACTAAATTTAAAAGTTAAAATTTAAAAAAAAATTATACTCCCTCCATTTCTTTAACAATGGCACCCCTCGATTTGACTCTTAGATAATTGGTAATTATTGGATAAGACTAAAAGCTGCAACCGATAATCTTTTGTGCCATGCTTTTATGTACAGAATTGCATGAATTGATGTCAAATTGTGCCGACTTTTGTGTCATATTTGAAAATTGGAAGTTAAGTAAGGTAAATTGGTAAAAGGTATGAGGATAAAATGGTCCATTGTAAAATTATCCCTTTCCTTTTATGGCCATTGTTGCGGGATGCCAACAAAAAAAATCTCCTGTTAGTAAGTGTGTCATTGTTAAAGAAACGGATGGAGTATATTTTTATATTTTTACATTTAAATACAAATCATTACTTGTTTTTAAATTATAAAATACAATATTTAAATTTTATTTAAAAAATTATATTATTTAAGGTAAAAAACACAGTAAACAGGCTGTATTTCCTGAGGAATTTTCTATAATTAATACCATTTAAAGTAGCTATCAACTAATTCATATAATAGTCCCATATATCCATCTAATTTATACTATTTATTTATTTAAATTAATTTCTTTGATATTGAAACTGAATTGATACATTATTTAAAACATTGCTGCACGTGATCTTTTTACATTCATTATAACACATATTTTAATAGATATTTTTTTGTGTGTAAATATAATTCTAAATTTTTTTAAGTGGCTGTATAATTCTTGATCGACAATGACTTGAATAACTGAAACCCTTTGATCGTTGATCGGCAATGATTTTTAAAATTCAGCCGAGAGACAATGTAATTGGCATAAATACCCTTGGTAGTTTGAATAACTTTTTCCGGATGAAAAATATTACCTCTGGTGTTTTGAAAAGTGTCCATGGCCAACATATAAGTTTTCCAAAAGTGCTAGTAAAACCCTGACCGCCATAAAAGTTTAACCCTCTTACCAATTTTAGCCCCAAAAAATCAAATGAAAAAAATAACCTTTTTGTTTGGCAACCCTAACCCATTGATTTCAACCACCACCAACGTTGCCACAATACTACACCGCTTACCAACACCACCCACCAATACCACCAAACTCAAGAGCACTCCTATAGCGCCTCATCGCACCATCTTCACCGTTAATTTAATATTGTCACACACCCTCTAACAAACACCACACACTTGGAGTTACCCCTCTTCCCACACCCGTCCCTTTCTCCTCTATGTCTCCAATTATCTCAAACAGTCTCTAACAAACACCACATGCATGGAATCTTCATTTTCCCCACCTCCCATTATCGTAACCATCCCAAATCATCATTACTTTGGAGTTTATACCCCTGATTTCAGTCACCGCCATTATTGAGAACACGATAATTTGCTTGTTTACCTTGTCACGAGAGAAATCAAGAAGTGCTCTGGTGGTGAAAACCCTAAAGATTGGCTAATTAGGTTGAGTTAAAACTCAATCTGGTCCAACCGGATAACATCTCCAAAAATGGCAGTTGCATTGTGATGGCGATGTTCAATCACCGAAGGAAAATGATGTGGATGGCAGAAATTCTAATGTCTCATAGTTAATGTTGTGTCGGTCGAGTATGAGCCTACTACTCTTCTTCTTCAAATAATTAATATCTAATATCTTGCTGAGTCATCTCTGAGTTTTTCTTTTAAAACTATGGGGAAAATGAGCTCAATTTATGGGAATAGTGATAGCTGGATGCTCCGACAAAGATATACAGAAGAGAGAATGGTGAAAATTTTTCCAATTTTTTAAACAAAATAAATTCGAGAGTTTACGGGTCATTTTAACAATAGGTGGCTTTAACCGGTGTTGACTGTGAGTTTAGGTCAACTTGGGTATTTTGCCACTTAAAAAAAACTCAATGTCCTATTGTACATGAACATTTTTTTCTTTTACCAGATTAAATTTGAGGATTTTGGGGTCATTTACCAGATTAAATTTGAGGGCGTTTGGATCATTTCACTATTGGCTGGAATTTATTGTAAGTTTCAACCAACTTGAGATTATTTCGACACTCTGAAAAACTTGAGATCGTATTATTATATAATAGAGCAAACGAATTATGTGGCCCACAAACTATCACCATCGTCCACCTTTGGCCCTTCAATTTTTTCCAACACTTTTGGCCCCTAAACTTACAAAACTGGTGAATTGTGGTCCTTCTGTCAGGTCAACCCGTTAAGGTAGGTTTTCAACGTTAATTTTAAGGGCAAAACTGACATTTTCCATTTCCCATTTTTCTTTTATCTATTTTCCTTATTATTTTCATTTTCATTTCCTTTTCCCCTTTCCTCCTGAATTTCGCCGCCCTCCTCCACCTGATATCACTGCCTCCTGAACTAGGGTTTTCTTTCACCCATTTTTTTATTCTTGGGTCGATCACCCCGGCTGCTCAGGTCGATAGACCCCTCATCTGCCACCAGTTCCCGATCTAGAGTTCATCCTAACGTTATCGGAGAGTTCATCCCAACGTCGCCACCAGTTCCTTGATCGTGTTCTCACCGGCGGGGAAGGCGTTCTCCTATGGGATCCCCGACATGGAGCAGGTAGTTAACCGGTTCAAGAACGGTAGTGGTGGAAGCGAAATCTTCCAGAACGGTGGTTCCAGAACTGCTCCCAATTCTAGCGTAATCAGGGAGCTAAATGCTCAGCTTGCCCAGATTGAGAACAGATAGAGATAGAGAAGAAGCATCGGGGGGAGGTGTTGAATGCGACGCGCCGCCGCGGAGAGCAGCTCTGGCTACGGAATAACCTAGCGGGAATAGATGGGGTGGTGGGGCGACGGTGTGGGCAGTGGTGTGAGGTGGAGGAAGAGAGTGGTGATCTAAAGAAAAGAGAAGAGAAGGAAAATAGGAAAGAAAAAGAAAGAGAATAAGGAAAGGGGAAAATGAAATGAAAATGAAAATGAAAAGAAAAATGGAAAATGTCAGATTTGTCCTTAAAATTAATGTTGAAAATCTACCTTAATGGTTTGACCTGACGGAAGGGGTGCAATTCACCAGTTTTGTAAGTTCAGGGCCAAAAGTGTTGGGGAAAAAATGGAGGGTCAAAGGTGGACGATAATGATAGTTCGAGGGCCACAAAAGTCATTTTCTCTATATAATAAGGGATTGAAAAATGACGAGTACACTTTTTCATTTTAGTTTTTTTTATAATTTCCAGTTACGGATAGTAAAAAATATCAATGATCTAGTGTTTGAAAGTCAACTATAAACTCTCTTTTCTTGATCGTATTGGAAAATAGAAGTCTGAATTCACAAGTTGTAATGTACTGACTTGTCTGCGGTAGAAAGAAACTAGATATTTCCGGTGACGTCCGTAACAAACAGAAAGGATTGCTAGTTTCTTTAATCTGTGGTTCCATTAGTTTCAATGAAAATGGCCCATCTTTAGCAAGTCAGGAATAGCGGGGGCTGGGGACTCCATTTTCAACATAACCATTTGTTCTTACTTGGTGACATCAGAAGAATGGGAAAAAAACAGCCGGAGCCACAAAGAGGCCAAGGCAAGAACAACTTCTTCAAACCAGTATCCAAAACTGGTTACTCTTGCTCGTTTACTGTAACACACAACGACGTTCTTTCCTCCATGGAAAAACTACATTCCCTTTGCAACTATTTCCTCCACTTCTGGGGCCACAACGCAAACAAATGACAAGAAATTGCATTTGCATGACAGAGACATCCATTGGCTTACTTCAGTGATAACAAAGAAGGAGCGGGCCTCCGGACAGGTGGTCTATCCATAAGTATGTTACTATTTATTTATTTTACTTATACATCGCATTTGTTAAATTACACACTAAATTTTAAAAGTTAACATTTGTATTTTTTTTTTCCATTCAAACACACATTTTTACTTATTTTAACTTATAAAATGCAATTTTTTTAAACTACAAATTTTAAGGTAAATAGTGGAGTGGTCTATCCATAAGTTTGTGGATGTGCCACATTTCCTAAGACTTCCTCAAAAAGAAAAATAACACAACCAGAGTCTTATACTCCCTCTGTCCCACCATAAACCGCACTCTAACTATTTGACAGTCAACACTGTCAAAATTTGACCACATATTTGAGTAGATATATAAATAATAATATTATTGTATGTGTATTATTGGATTCGTCGTAATAAATAGTCTTTAAATATCAACTTTTTATTTAACATTATTATACGTAGTTAAACACAGGGACGGACATACGTAGGAACCCGGGGTGCATGTGCACCCCGGGTTTTTTTATTAATTTTTTTTACTGGTACCGTCGTTTTGAATTGCCGAAAGTTGGAGACATCGCCGGCGAAGAAGACAATGGTCCTTCATTTTTTTTGCCTAACTAACTCAAAACAACGTCGTTTTGCACTTAGTGGAACGACGTCGTTTTTAATATCAGAGGGCAAAAAAATAAGTTTTGATTTGGGATGAAACCAAATCGGCCCAAACCAAATCAAAACCCTAAATTCATTAGCTTGCTCCTGCTCCTTCTCGGTTGCTCCATTTTATTTTCAGACCCGCTCTGCTCCTGCTCCTTCTCGGCTGCTCCATTTCCGCCGCTTCTGGCTCTGGTTCTTTGGTACCGTACAACTTTATTATGTTTTAAAGCATCGAAAAATTTCATTCAACTTTATGTTCTCGACCCCAAATCGAGGTTGCTCTGTTTTCGTAAATTTAATCGAAAATTTAATTTAATTGAATGTGTGTCAGCAGTTTTTGGTTTAGTTTTTGTCCAATAAAGGTTGCTCTGTTTTTGGTTTAGTTTTGGAAGAACTGCTCTGCTTTTGTGTTCTGTATGTAGAACTGATAATTGGAAGAACTGATATGTAGAACTGATAATTTGGAAGAACTGATGTCTGATAATGTAGAATTGATAATTGGAAGAACTGCTTTTGTGTTCTGTATTTCTATTTTTGATGTTTTCATGTTTTCACTGCCATGGAACAGAGCTAGTTTCAATAATATTAGCAAGTTAGCAACCCTAAAGCTGTGTATGAATTGGTGGTGGTAAATGTATTGGTTATTTTATTGAGTGTGATTGCTTGACATTGTTGTTAATTTGGGTATTTTATTTTTCAGAATGAAGAGGAAACAAGATAACACAATTTTTAAGTTTTTCTCAAAAGTTCCAAGTAATGATGGAGGTGAAGGTATTTCTAGCCCAAATCTTCAACAAAGTTCTTCTCCAACAAATGTTGTTTCTCCGTCTCAACAAGTATTTATTTCCTCTCCTCCGTTGGATAATTCTCTACCTCAAGGAACAAGGCTCTCAGGCAGTCCTCAAAATCAAGAAAACGAGGGTACCTCAAGGTTGAATACGGAGGGAGGAGTGGCTGATTTTGATGCATTAAATCTTCCTCAAGATCCAGGGAAAAGAAAAATGATTAGCTCATTTCATCCCAATGATAGAGAGCGAGTTAGGAGGGCGTACATTGATAGGGTTCTTTGTCAACCTGTAAGTCATGAATTTCCTCTTTCACCTTGTGGGAAGAAAAATCGTAAATTCAACCCAAAATATTTTAGAAACAATAAGGCTTGGCTTGAATATAGTGTTGAAAAAGATGCAGCTTATTGTTTTGCTTGTTACTTGTTCAAAGATGATGCCATTGGATCCGATGCTTTTGTTAGTGATGGTTTTAGGAGTTGGGGAAAACCAAGTTCATATGGTAAACATGTTGGTGCACCTAATAGTTATCACAACTGTGCTATGGCGGAGCTTGAAGCATTTAAAAATCGGAAGGCCTCTCTACCGGTTATTTTGGCTAGGCAATCTGATGAAGCTAAAAGGCAATACAGAATAAGGTTGGGAGCTTCAATTGAATGCATGCAATGGCTTTCTCTTCAAGGGTTGCCGGCACGAGGTCATGACGAAAGTTCAGATTCGATTAACAGAGGTAATTTCATTCAACTTCTGAATTTTTTTGTGAAGGATAGACCTGATGTTGCCTCAGTAGTTCTAGACAATGCTCCGGGTAATAATCAGATGATATCTCCTAGCATTCAGAAGGAGATTTTAACTGCATGTGCTACAGAGACTACGAAATTGATAACTAATGAAATTGGAGGTGATTTTTTTGCTATTCTTGCTGATGAGTCGGCTGATATAGTTGATAAAGAACAGATGGCTCTTTGTTTGAGATACATTGGTAGAAAGGGTGAAGTTACAGAGCGCTTTCTTGGTGTTGTACATGTTCTTGAAACTACTTCTTTGACTCTTAAGGAAGCAATATCAAGTTTGCTCATGGTACACTCTCTACCCCTTTCTAGAGTTCGAGGTCAAGGTTATGATGGTGCTAGTAATATGCAAGGTTCAATGAATGGTCTTCAAAGATTGATTAGGAATGAGTCTCCATCCGCATATTATATTCATTGTTTTGCTCATCAACTTCAATTGACACTTGTGAGTGTTGCTAAAGATAATGATGATGCTAGTTGGTTATTTTGTGATGTGCTTCCACTTTTGATTAGTTTTGTGGGTGGTTCACCAAAGAGGAAAGCCTTTCTTCGAGAGAAGCAGAAAGCTAGTGTTGTCGAGGCTTTATCTATTGGTGAAATTGAATCGGGTAGTGGTTTAAATCAAGAGAAAGGTTTGGCTAGAGCAGGTGATACTCGTTGGGGCTCTCACTACAAAACTATTGTGAATGTCCTTGGTTTGTTTCGCCCAATTCTTGAGTCCCTTGATGTTATTGCCGATGGTGCTAGGGAAAAGAGTGAGAAGAATAAAGCTTGTGGAATCACACATATGTTGATGACATTTGATTTTGTTTTCATAGCACATTTGATGGGATCTATCTTTGGAATTACAAATGAGTTGAATTTGGCCTTACAAAAGAGAGATCAAGATATTGTTAATGCAATGAGTTTGGTTGATGTAACTAAGAGAAATTTGCAAAGAATGAGAGATGATGGATGGAATGATCACTTCAACAAAGTGGCTTTATTTGTGGCTAAGCATGACATTGAGATGTTAAACATGGAAGAGA